>WHVA01000292.1:0-142703 GCA_015179125.1 Gautieria morchelliformis
ATAGTGAAGGAGGATTGACGGCGTGGGCCATCAACGAGCGGGAAGTGACGCAGCATATTGGCGGCTTTCTTGGCGCTGTTGCCCTTGCCCCTGCCCTGCAAAATTTGCACATCATTCGCCACGGCATAGAAGGGGATAAGCTCGTGGACGGCCTGCTCTACTCATCGTACCAACTCTTAGTAATCGCTCGTCTCGACAAGTCTGTAGACGTCATGCGATATTTCTCAGACCTCGGCTGGGAGCGGGCACAGCTCGCTGCGACAGCGTGTCACGATACAGCAGTAGCGGTCTTTGCAAACCTCACATTTTGGGATATTTTCAAGGATCCGACATGGCTCGACTCTCCCTGGGCACTGGCATGGGAAGAGCGTACCGCAGTCAGTGGTGAGCGGCCGCTTGCACAGCCGCTCCTTCTTGTTGAAGGCCTGGGCGAGACAGCTGTGTTTCCCGCCACAACAGAAGCTGTTTTTGCACATCACTGCGAGGCTCATCGTGACACCAGAGTGCATCTCAGCAGGTACCCAGAGATGAACCACCTACCGGTTGGCTACGCTTCTCAGCTTGAGTATTTCCGTTGGATCGACGACCGCTTCAACGGAGTACAGGTCCCGTATGGTTGCACGAATGCTACGATTGACAATATAACGCCAGAGCTCCTGAAGGAACATATATTCCCTTAGTGTCCGGCCGGACATGACGACCCGGGGAGCACTGCAAGGCCGGTGCGGAATCGTGATGGCGGCCCATTGTACTATAGTAAATTCGCATACACGTACAGAAGGTGACTTAGTAGTCCAGCGCACTAGTAAGGATCACATTGCAAGGTCTCAGTGACAGATTGATGCTCTACAACCAGACAAACTATAGACCTATTAATAACAAGTATTTTAACAATTAATTACAATCACAATGCCCCCACACGTACTCTGTATACTGTCAGGATACCGCCGTACCGGTACACTTTCAACTGCCCGGGGCGCACTTAGTATGTTCTCAATCACTGATGACGCGTAGACCAGCCCTGGCCCGGAACAACACGCATAGGACCGGCCGCTGATGGATTGAGGTTGTTCACAAGTCAAGTTTCGTTGTCTAGCTCAGCTCTACCTCCAACGCTAACCGGGTTGAAATTGCAGTGTCTGTGATATTGGAATTCCCCTGACAGCTTTCTAGACTGCGACGATTGCCAGCGGTATAGTACTGCACGATCCACCACCATTTCTTCCCCATTATCGGGAGCTCGCAGCACTCAAATTTCGTCTTCGGCGTCTAGCTTTCAGAAGACATCACTAGGTTAACCAACGCAGCCTCTGCCTCTCCATCGAGCGCTAAGAGTTCTACATCTCCGGCATCGAGTGTCAACTTGAAGGCCACCTCTTCTGTGAAGACATCCGCAATAAATAGCTCTAGCCCAGCAGCACATACTGTACTGTCCACGCCCTATCCAACGACGACGAAACCTAAGGGTAGAACCACACGAGCCACAGATACTGCTATAGAAGCTGACTCCCACACGAGCCACAGATACTGCTGTAGAAGCTGACTCAAAGCATGACCTCAGACGACAGTTATCAGAGCTTGCGAGGTGAAAATTTGCTCTGGGGAAGCAGCACCAACGATTGGTATCCTCGACTGCGTGTACAAAGGTGATAAGCCAAGCTTCAGAGTCAGGAGCAAGGTCGAAGCGTGCCACTGGGGCAATCTCGCCATTTGTTAGATTGACAAACGGCATAACACAGTCGAATCCTTGGGCCCGAGGCAGGGGTGGCTAGAATGTGTAGTGGGTGCCGGCGCCTAGCGAGCAAAAAAGATTCCGACAGACTCGGACACAGGTGAAACTATACGCCATGGATATCTTCAATGTTTTGTTAGTAAGTTGTTTGCTGACCTTGGCAACATTTGAAATGATGAAATCACCTCAGGCTAGTGTGACGCAAACTTCGAATCATGCTTGCGTGTTGTACAACGTCCAACGGTATAGTATATTATGGCAGTACTAGTGGTTTCGCCCTGTGTCTCCGCGCACTGAGGCAAGTCATACCAAGTTTCCTAATGTTCACGCACTCATTCAAGAGTGGCAATAGAATTCAGCTACCATGTTTCTTCTCTCCAACCTTGCATACCTCGCACTTGTCATTGGAGTTTTAGACCCGTGTATCGCCTATGAGAAGTTCGCAGAACAATTTCAAAAGTTATATGAAGCTGCACATGCAAAGGAAGCCGCAAACTGGTTGGGCAATGTGTCTACCGATCCGTTTTATCAGTCCCCTCCCAACATATCTGCCTATGCACCCGGACAGGCTGTGCGCCTCGAGAGCGTCCCCCAACAAGCCCTAAACCATGACATTGTCCCAATAGGTTTATCTGTATATCGCATGCTCTACCAATCACTTGACCTCGAGGACAAGCCAGTGCCTGCCTCAGCATATATCCTTCTGCCGTACGCTCGGTCTCAACCGCACGCCCCGCTCAGAGTCATCGTGTGGACACATGGCACGTCGGGAATCGAACGGCAGTGCGCGCCGAGCAATCAGCGTAACCTCTATTATCAGTATGGCCACAACGGCCCATTCGCCATGGCACTCCGTGGATATGCGGTCGTCGCTCCGGATTATGCAGGCCTTGGTTCAGACACCCAGTTCAATTATCTCGCGTCTCCATCCCATGCCGCTGACAGCGCATTCTCTTTAATCGCCGCCCGCCACGTATTTCCCGGTCATCTCCTCACTTACGAGTGGGTCGCCGTCGGCCATAGTGAAGGAGGATTGACGGCGTGGGCCATCAACGAGCGGGAAGTGACGCAGCCTATCGGCGGCTTTCTTGGCTCTGTTGCCCTTGCCCCTGCCCTGCAAAATTTGCACATCATTCGCCACGGCATAGAAGGGGATAAGCTCAGGGACGTGCTCTACTCATCGTACCAACTCGTTGTAATTGCTCGTCTGGACAAGTCTGTAGACGTCATGCAATATTTCTCAGACCTTGGCTGGGAGCGGACACAGCTCGCTGCGACAGCGTGTTACGATACAGCAGTAGTGGTCTTTGCAAACCTCACATTTTGGGATATTTTCAAGGATCCGACATGGCTCAACTCTCCCTGGGCACTGGCATGGGAAGAGCGTACCGCAGTCAGTGGCGAGCGGCCGCTTGCACAGCCGCTCCTTCTTGTTGAAGGCCTGGGCGAGACAGCTGTGTTTCCCGCCACAACAGAAGCTGTTTTTGCACATCACTGCGAGGCTCATCGTGACACCAGAGTGCATCTCAGCAGGTACCCAGAGATGGACCACAAACCGATTTCCTTCGTTTCTCAGCTTGAGTATTTCCGTTGGATCGACGATCGCTTCAACGGAGTACAGGTCCCGTATGGCTGCACGAACGCTACAATTGACAATATAACGCCAGAGCTTCTGAAGGAACATACTGATAGTCCCTAGTGTCCGGCCGGACATATAAATATGATGACGACCTGGGGAGCACTGCAAGGCCGGTGCGGAATCGTGATGGCGGCCCATTGTACTATAGTAAATTCGCATACACGTACAGAAGGTGACTTAGTAGTCCAGCGCACTAGTAAGGATCACATTGCAAGGTCTCGGTGACAGATTGATGCTCTACAACCGGACAAACTATAGACACATTAATAACAAGTATTTTAACAATTACAATCACCGTATAATTTGGGTAATGGTCCGTGTAAGCCTGCAAACTTCTGGCGTGTGTGGCAAGCGCAAACTATCCGTCTACAACCAGCTACTGTGAGCCACGACGCTCCCGTACGATGCGGTAGGGGTGCATTCGTCGTTCCCCCTTGGCAGCATTTTTACGAGCATGTGTGGAGATGGCAGGTCCAATGAGCAAAGTTGCACGTGCCTCCGAGGGTTTACATGGCCGAAAGATCGGACGAGTAGGTCGAGAGGACGTAGTGGGTTTACTGGACGCACTGGCTGTCGGGGGTTGGTCGCCAACAATGACGATAGCATTGGCCATCCGAAATGCGCACGGGACGAGAAAGAAGGAGTCAGGAGTGGCAGGGCGCGTAGGTGGTGGCGACGGAGATGGTGAGTACGTTAAAGAAGGTGCCGAAGACATAGAGCATGTCGATACGCATCGCCCATGGTCATCGTGGAGAGTTCTGCGGGAGGACAGAGGGAACGGTAAACAAGGAGAATACGGCTGCTTGTAGGCTAATGTCAGGAATAGGTTTAGAGAGAGGGGAAGGGAAACCACGAACGGCTTGACCCTTGTCTTTGACGGGTGGAAGACCTTGTTGCTTGTCATATGACGAAGAAGTAGAAGGCGGTGAAGAAGAATCAATGCAAAGGGTGTCCAGGGCAGGAGGCATGACAGTCACGTCTGAGACGGATGCAACGATAACGATGCACAAGAGGCAGAAATAATACAGTGATGAAAGGTGGCAGACCGCAAAGGGAGGCGCGAGAGCGATGCTAGCTCTTAAAAAGAAAATCCGCCAGGGGCGAGGGGACCGGCCTTAATGGGACGAAGAATGGTCGCGGAAGGAAATGCTGTAGATAGGAGAAAATTACAGGCCTCCCTTAAAGAGCACAGCATTTTGGAGGCATATCGGCAGGAGGACCATAGCCAAAGGACTATAGACTTATGACAAGGTTTGAGCGCAGCAGAGCGGTAGACTCGGCTAGCTCGGAAAGTAGGAACCATGCACATGCACAATAAACGTAGAGCTGTTGCGTAGAATGGAGCAATCCTCGAGGCACGAACAAAGCAGCAGGAGCTGGAGGCGTGGGCGGCTGCCTCAGGCTAATGTCCGCTGGTCTTGCTGTAATATACAAGTCCATGGAGATTCGCCACCGCGTCCCCACCTCGCTACAGGTGCTCAAAATAAGCGCAGCTTTGTATGTACGTTTACCCGTGGACATTTACGCTAGCTGAGTAAACCTCGTAATGCGGGATCAAATGTATAATGTACTACTCCTTTGTTGTTCAATGCTTTCCCTTTGCTGGTTATACATGGTCAAGCACTAGTTAACAATCAGACTCTGATGGTCCACTACGCTATTGTGTCTACGTTTGGACCGATTACTTACGATCTACTCCTCAGGCCTCATGGCATGCGACGTGTCAGCCAGCGACACGTGCGGCGAGGAACATTGCCTGACGCTGCCACACACCGACACCGATATAAATCGCCCATAGGCGCGTAGTCATCGTCCGAGCTGCCGTCACCGTCCCCTAGTGGGATGCACCTAAGGAAAAAGGACAGACAATATATGCACCCACGCTCGTCTTCATGGGCTACTTCTGGGTAAGGACCTCACGAGGGACATCGGCGGGTCAGCACAGCGGTGAAATTCCGTGTCATGCGTCTTGATTACGCGGCCAGTGCATATAGGACCCGTGAGACCGTTCCCTAGGGCGCAAAGTCTACGTGCCAGGCCAGAGGTCTACGACTCAGCAATGATGCTGTGAGCACGAGGGTACGTAGGGGCTACGGGAGGTCGGGCTGCTAAGCGATTGACCACGCCGGGAGTGGAGATGAATGTACTATGGCTTCCTTTCCGCTGAACCCAAGCGGTTGCTCACAAGTCCCACGGGTGTGATAGGGGTGCGGGAGGCGTAGGAGCCGGTGTGTGGAGTGCAGTCAAACAGCACCCGGGACACCGTAACGGCGCAGGGCCGGAGGCCACGAGGGTGCAGGTGATCTGGTAGTCCGCTGCGTTCGCGTTCGCCCTGGGTCAATCATGGGTATTGACCACACTCAGTAGCTCATACATGAACTCCTGCATACCTAGACATCGGGTCATCTGGTTGATGAAGTCCTGACGACTGTTGGCGCGGTAACTAACTTTAGAGAAGTCGATGTGCAGTCTCTCTGGCAATTCAGTGTTGAAGCCGTCAGATGTCCCCCGAGATATGATAAACTCAATGTAGTGTTCTTTGCGCAGAATTTCGAGTAAACCATTCCGACGGTCTCGGAGAGCTTCGGGATGGTTTACTCGCAATTCTGCAACAAATACAGGTGCCATCGCGTTCATCGCAGTCCGGATCTTCAAAATCACGATGGGAGGCTTCGAAACTACAAGCTTACCGTGCAATGGACACTTGCCCTTCCGATGAGTCTCTATATAAAGTCCTAATTAAGAGCCGAACTTATTCATATCACAAGTGACCAATTCTCCAGCAGTATCGAGACGACCGATGGCCAATGGTCGGAGATATTGCGGAAGTTTGAGATGCTTCCGCAGACAGTTTGAAGAACAATGATCAGGACAATCCTGCACATATGCCCGAATGTTTCCATTGATACGAGGCGAGGCGAGGACTGAGGGTCGGTTCATGCGGCCCATTGGCCTACGATGTTTCTCACACCGAGCTCAGGCCTAGCATCAGCGAGACCGACGATGATGAAGCACTGCCTGTTATCCAAGTTATCACCTTCTGATTGATGAGTCAGGCGGGTCGATGTCGATGGTCCTCTTTCACTATGCTTGCATCTGCCCCTGCATCCTTTGACTGCTCTGGAACAACCATGAGATCAGCTATAGGATGCATATCAGTATCCAATGCCAATGGACCCTTGAATGACTTCTCCCCCTCTGCCCACACCTTTGCTACCTTTACCTTGGCATTCAGGGCATCCACCTCAGGAGGTGCTCAGAGTCTGCATTGACCTGAGTCCCTATTCACATCGCCTCCTATAACAACTCCTACATCATGAGATGTTAGCAAAACACTCAAAGCCCAGAAATACCTTACACATACCTGTAGCCCAACCACCACTGATCCACTGGGCCAATGCCTCCTTCATGCTGTCCTAAAGGTTCTGGAGGACCTTGACTGCAGTTTCAGCCCATTCAATGAGTTCAGACAAAGGAAGGGGTGTTGCCATTCTATATCAAAGGGACCCCTGGCCTGTCATTCTGCCCAGCTTTTATGCTCCTGCTCCTGGCATGCATGGACAAAGCAAGATCTGGGCCCCTGAGTTAAGATCTGAGGATTTGCTATGCCTTTCCATCACCCAATCCACACCACAACAAATGTAAGTGTCATTGGACTCTGAAGCTAGGAGGGGGGTACTGTTATGACTTGTTTATTTTGGCATAATCTATCTCCATTCAACATGTCCATTCGCTCCAATGTCCATTTGTTCTGTTCACTGCTCATTCAGTTTGCTGAGTTGTGTCATCCTTCACATCACTCACCTTTGATCCCACCATGTCATTGATGTTTTATCATGGCATGATCACCCTCTGCTAAACTTGTCGCCCTTCAATAAGTTTGCCAAGCTCCTTCCATGTTCACATCATTCACCCTCACTTCCATCATCATGCATGACCAAGTACTCTTATATGCAGGATCAAGCCCATGGGCCAGGAGTTAGCACAGGATAGGTGTATGGGATCTAGCTTTGCTGGGCAAACAGAATATTTTCGATGTATTTTCGAAATAGTGACCTTAAAATATAGCATACTGGTATTGCTATCATTGGGGATGAACTATTTAAACTTCCTCTAATTTCCTACCATTTTTTCGCCATTTTTAACGAAGTCTTTGGCTCAAAACACTTCTATTCTGTTGCAGCAGAGTTATGAATCCACATGTATCCACAACTCTGCTTATTCAAACTCCGACGCGCGCGCTCGAGCCTTACGCACCCACAAACTCTGGCCAACCTACCGGTTCGGACTCAGCACTCTGGAAATAGCAATTTATTCCCAAGCCTCCACAACACAGTTTGTGCAATACAAACTCAGCCCAACTGTTTTGGAACCCTTCAAGACTTTGGTGTCAGAGCTAACACTTTGGTCTATCAGAACGTGTCGTATACGAAACTCAAAGAATATTAAACAATGCTGCAGCACAACTCCGGAAATAATTTAATATTTGTACCTTGGTTGCAATCCGCGTAAGAACTAGTCCAAGTTAATACGGATGGAAGGCAATATGTTTCTTAGCAGCACTGAACAATAAACTAAAAGTCTGTAGGTTCGAGGACGACTATCGGGGTCCAAGTATTCCAAAAAGATAGGAATGGCTTCACAGGAGAGTTTGTAAGTGGACTGACCCGATTACCGTCAATGCACTGCAATAAACGAGCGACTAGGGTTTAAGAAGTGACGTGTGAAAGTCACTGAACAGGAAAGTCACTGATCAGTTCGTCTCGGGTATTGGAGAGCTAATTGACAAGGAAATCGATTGTCAGACTCACTCTGCAGAATTTCACCTGGAGTGTTAGTCCGGGTGGCTAAGTAGAAATGCAACTACTTAACTGAGAATTAATACACTAAGTAAGTGTAATAACCCTAGCTGGGGTTAGCAGCTTAGTAAGCTGTGCAAGCTTGGCAAGTCACACGAGGTACATGGATAGTAGATGATGATGTATTGGCTGATGAAAGGTGGGCAGTAAGGCCTCCTTTTATATTGTATCTACTATCTATTAATAGACTAGAATGAGTCACGAAGAAATAGGGTAGTGAGTCATTGAGAAAAAGGGTAGTGAGTCAGAGCATGTGTTGGCCAATCACAGTCCACGAATAGGGTGTGAGTCATGCACTGAGTCACACAGAAATGGGGTAGTGAGTCAGAGAGAAAAAGGGTAGTGAGTCAGAGCATGTGTTGGCCAATCGCGGTTCACGATTAGGGAGTGAGTCATGCACTGAGTCATGCAGAAATGGGGTAGTGAGTCAGGCATGAGTCACGTCTAAGAATAAGATACACCCTTATTCTTAAAGAGGATTAGCTCAACGCAGCCTTTCATTGGTAAGCGGCCCCTCAGCCAATGATACGCCAGAGTCCGAGCATGAGTCACGTGCCGAGCTGTCAAGATTGGGTTTTAGGCGTTAATATCATGTATTAGTGAACACAGCGAATGCCCGAATAACTTGTGCGAATAAGTATGCCGTTCGGCGAATAGGTGAACCAATGAATGTTCACAAGATAAGAGGGTTTGCCTAACCGGGGCTCACCCTATCTACAGTCGTAGCGAAATAGCTCGCAGCACTTGACGACATAATGTGCAAGATATCGCGGAAGGGCTGTCTAAGTTTCGATGGTCCCTTCGCTGGCGAAGGTGCTCCTTCAGAGCCCTTCGCCAACAGCACAGAAAATAGTTCGACGGCGATGCCTAAGTCCTTGGCTGGTTGAAGATAGAAATCTTCAAGGAGAGGCTCAAGACGATGATCACAGCGAGGTCAAGTTTGCACAAGATGGATGACGTATGATAATTGAACTGGGGAATATACACACGAATGTAAACTACTTATATCTAATGCTCGTACGGTATCAGCGAATAGGAAAGAGGCCGTCATGAGTCAGGGTTGGATAGGAGTGCGCAGTCATGATACTAAGGAGATGGAATAAACATACAGTAGAGTGAGGGACGGGTGCGAACATGAAACGACGGAGAGTAAAGGTGGCGAAGGTACGTATGTACGAAACCATGTCTTGGGACCCGCATACATGTCACCCTGCACGGACTCTTCGTCCACTGGGTCGATCCCACACGACCTACGGAAGGAACGCTCCACGAACATACTTTGGCCATACGAAAATCCAAAGGGGTAGGATTTAAGAAGATGATGGGGTTAGTGATGAATCATTACACCGGGTAAATGGTATCGATCGTGTTTGATGGCGTGCCTTGTTGGCGAAATGTGCGAGCAGCGAATAGCGGTTCGGCGAAATGCGGCGAAGGGTGAACGGAGAGAACATAGAGGAGGCGTGGCCGAAGGGAGGGGCGAAGCCGAGCGAACATGGAGGAGGAGTAGCGAACGAGGGAATGGTGGTAACAAGGTGCAGGAAATACATAGGTCATGACAATCCGATTGTCAGAACACCATCGGAAGAGGGTCAAGCAGAGGAGGTGATAGGCCCAACAATGACTGCTAAGTTAGTCCGAGGACGTCGATCGCTTGTTGACGGCATAACCATGGTCATTGTTGTGAACAGCGGGAATTGGTTGCCGAACATGACAATGGCGATCGGAACGAACACGGAGTTGGAGTGACAAATGGTAGGACAGAGCACCTGAATATGAGAAATAAACGCATCATGACACGAGCCAGGCTCTGAGTCATGCAGGAGTCATTCCCAAGTCACAAGACTTTGGACCAATAATACTTCAGCTTGGCAGTGAGTCATGACCCTAATTCTATTTTAGGAGTGTAGTCATGGCACAGCACAGCCTAGCATAGCCTTGTTGCTATGGTAGCATAGGTTGGGCTGAGTTTGTATTGCACAAACTGTGTTGTGGAGGCTTGGGAATAAATTGCTATTTCCAGAGTGCTGAGTCCAAACCAGTAGGTTGGCCAGAGTTTGTGGGTGCGTAAGTGTCCACAGGCTCGAGTTCGGGCGCGCGCACGTCGGAGTTTGAATAAGCAGAGTTGTGGATACATGTGGATTCATAACTCTGCTGCAACAGAATAGAAGTGTTTGGGGCCAAGGACTTCGTTAAAAATGGCGAAAAAATGGTAGGAAATTAGAGGAAGTTTAAATAGTTCATGCCCAATGATAGCAATACCTGTATGCTATATTTTAAGCTCACTATATCGAAAATACATGGAAGTTCTCCTATTTGACCGGCAAAGCAGGATCCCATACACCAACCTATGCTACCATACAACAAGGCTATGCTAGGCTGTGCTGTGCCATGACTACACTCCTAAAATAGAATTAGGGTCATGACTCACTGCCAAGCTGAAGTATTATTGGTCCAAAGTCTTGTGACTTGGGAAATGACTCCTGCATGACTCAGAGCCTGGCTCGGCACGTGACTCATGCTCGAACTCTGGCGTATCATTGGCTGAGAGGCCTCTTACCAATGAAAGGCTGTGTTGAGCTAATCCTCTTTAAGAATAAGGGTGTATCTTATTCTTAGATGTGACTCATGCCTGACTCACTACCCCATTTCAGCATGACTCACCCCCTAATCGTGGGCTGCGATTGGTCAACATGAGTTCTGACTCATTACCCTTTTTCACTCTGACTCACTACCCCATTTCTGCATGACTCAGTGCATGACTCACTCCCTAATCATGAACCACGATTGGCCAACACATGCTCTGACTCACTACCTTTTTTCTCTCTGACTCACTACCCCATTTCTGTGTGACTCAGTGCATGACTCACACCCTATTCGTGGACTGTGATTGGCCAACACATGCTCTGACTCACTACCCTTTTTCTCAATGACTCACTACCCTTTTTCTCAATGACTCACTACCCTATTTCTTCGTGACTCATTCTAGTCTATTAATAGATAGTAGATACAATATAAAAGGAGGCCTTACTGCCCACCTTTCATCAGCCAATACATCATCATCTACTATCCATGTACCTCGTGTGACTGCCAAGCTTGCACAGCTTACTAAGCTGCTAACCCCAGCTAGGGTTATTATACTTACTTAGTGTATTAATTCTCAGTTAAGTAGTTGCATTTCTACTTAGCCACCCGGACTAACACTCCAGGTGAAATTCTGCAGAGTGAGTCTGACAATCGATTTCCTTGTCAATTAGCTCTCCAATACCCGAGACGAACTGATCAGTGACTTTCACAAGTCACTTCTTAAACCCTAGTCGCTCGTTTATTGCAGTGCATTGACGGTAATCGGGTCAGTCCACTTACAAACTCTCCTGTGAAGCCATTCCTATCTTTTTGGAATACTTGGACCCCAGTAGTCGTCCTCGAACCTACAGACTTTTAGTTTATTGTTCAGTGCTGCTAAGAAATGTATTGCCTTCCATCTGTATTAACTTGGACTAGTTCTTACGCAGATTGCAACCAAGGTACAAATATTAAATTATTTCCGGAGTTGTGCTGCAGCATTGTTTAATATTCTTTGAGTTTCGTATACGACACGTTCTGATAGACCAAAGTGTTAGCTCTGACACCAAAGTCTTGAAGGGTTCCAAAACAATAGGTGGCATGCAGGTCCCAAGGTGTGTTGTCTTGATGTGCTCTTCACTAGCTCACCTCCCCATTGTTTCGTGTTTGCATCAGCAGATATTTTCTATTGTGTTTGTTTCTTATATTATGTATCTCAACTGTGCAACCCCCTGCACTGTCCTAATCCATCACAGTCTCTCTCCCAGGCACTAACAGCTCATATGCCTTCAATATAAGTAGCTTGCATTCGCATGTATACTCGCTAGTTCAATTGTCATACATCCACCTTGTGCACTACCTTGCCATATCATGATCCTCGTCCTAAACCTCCCCTTCTAGATCACTACCTCTTAGAAAGGGCTGGGGTCCTTTACTTAGGTCACCCCATACATCCCTTACCCATCATTACTGGTTCAGCCCCCTTCACTGAACCACATCCTTCACTGCACAAGGCATTCAGGCATTTGCTGTTTTTGCACATCCATGATTGGCTGACACACAATACTAAACACCCAAAAACCAATCTTGACACATACCCTCATGTACCATCACATGTCTAACAGGTTTGACGCAGTCATGCAGGGCATGAAGACTGTTTAGGAAATGGCTGAATGACTTCATGAAGTATTCAATGCACATGATACAGCCACTGGATGACTACACATTCCGCAGACAGTTCATGTCCGCATTGCACAAGACATTGCGCAATGAAGTCCTCAAGAAGGGCTATAATGCAGAGTCCAGCTCAATTGAGCTGCTCTTCAAGACAGTCTGCATGATTGAGGAAGTATGCCAGAACAAGGCGAGGATTCCCTTACCTAAGCAAGCTACTATATACTTAGCTACTACCAGCTAGGACATTAGCAAAGTAGGCACATAGGGAATGAGCTCGATAGGGGCAGGAGGTTAATAAGAGAGGTGTCAGGTAAGGAGTATGCGGTCTCAGCCATAAGCCAAGAAGCAGGTTTTGATATCAAGCAGAGAGGTCTTAAGTACAAGAAGCTAATTCGATATCTGAAATGAGGAACTACGATACATGGACTGGAGGTCTATATAGTAAAGTAGCATGCAGGGTCGCGAAGAGAACATGATCGGATCAATGGTCAGGGGGACAAAGGGTCAGGCAAATGGGGAACTAACTAGAAAAGGGAATCAGGGGTGATGGAAGGTGCAAAGGGAAACCCGAAGGAAAGCCGAGAATAACCTGAGGTTCCCAAATGAGAGCCAAAGCCGAGGCTTCAGGTCTGGATTCAGGAACAGGTCATAACTGTACCTTCTCCTTATGGCCGAACCCATGAGGCCATAAGTGAGATCCCGGAGATCGCCAGGTTGGGGGGGGGTTACATAAGCTTTGTTTCACATTCTGCTTCTTGCCTTCTCCCATCATCATCAAAACTCCAGTGGATCATGTCAGAAGTTCCTGAAGTAAACATTGACAAGCTCGAGGAGCTCGATGCAAAGCTCACGCAAGTGGAGCACAAAGCTGCGGAGCGGCTGAAGGTACTGCAAGAAAAACAACGACTTGCACAAGAGCGCATGGAAGCTGTGGAGAAGAAATGGCAGGAGGATGAAGAAAAAGCCGAGGTGGAACAGAAGGAGCGGGTGGTGCAGGCCGAGGCTGCGTGACTAGCTGAAGAGGCACAAAAAGCCAAGGAGGCTCGGAAAGCCAAAGAGGCACAGGCGGCAGAGAAGAAAGCCTTGCAGGCAAAAGCCGACGAGGCTCAGAAGGCACGGGGGCCAGCATTCAAATGTGAGCGACAGCGACTTCTCGCTATTCTGGAAGCTGAAATGATTCAACAAGCCGATGTGAATCAAAATTATCACATCCTATCGCCTGAGCCGTTAGTCCTGGATTCAGCAACCGTGCAGGCTCGGTTCTTGGCGGCAAAACATGCAGTCGAAAGAAATATGGCTAAGGCAAAGCTGAAAGCCTTGGGATTGAAGAAGAGGAAAGCGACCGAGGAGTCAGACAAGGAGGAGTCGGATGAAGAGGTAAGTCCTCAGGTCGGGTCGGGTCGGTTCGGTTTGACTTATGCTTTTATTTTCAGCGCGAACCTTGCGATGCTTGCAGGCGTCGCCGAACCCGGTGTCTATGCCGAAAGAAAACCGCCTGACAGCAGTGTGTGGACTGAAAGGTCTGGTGCAGTCTCCTGGATGGGAAACGGAAATGGAAGGATGAGGAGGGAACCGAGGGGCCAGGGCTGAAGAAGGCCAAGGTGGCTTTGGTCAAGCTGTCGGGAGCCATACTGATGGTGGACATCCATGCTGGGCCATTGGGAGCAGGGATCAAGGGCTTGAAACCCAACAGGTTTTCTGGAGCTGAGGTCTCCCTGATGGTGAGGGACTTGCTGTCCCAACAAAACCAGCAGCTGGAGCAGAGCAATCACTTGCTCTGGGGAGTTCTGGATTTTGTGCAGCGGATTGAGTGGCACAACTCCAGACTAAACAAGCAGCTACACTTGTGGACTGCAGTGGCCGAGAACAGGGCCTTGTGGTTGGGTTTGGGTTTGGATTGGGGCAGGTTCAATTTGGCTGGGTTTGGGTTTGAGGAGTGTGGGAAGGGAAGAAGGAATGGAGGAAAAAGATAAGGGAAAAGAGAAGGAGACAGAGGAAACAGTGGAAGCGGAAGTGGGTTCGGGTTCAGGTTCGGATGATGGGGACAAGGAAGATGAGCAGGATGATGGGGGAAAGGACACAGATGAGGATGCCACTATGGAAGATAACTAACTAATATTTTCAGTTTTATATCTAATGTGAATCTTTTTTCTTGGTGTTTTTGTTTCGGGATCGGTATCAGGAACGGAAGTGAAATGAACAGAGAGAGAAAGGAAAAGCCAAGAACTACAAGCATAGCTATTCTGCAAAATGGCCAAAATAAAACATAGCAAAGGAGTGTTTGTCTAACTAAGAAAGTGACCATGAAATGAGTGAAAAGGAAACGGGAGAGCCGAAGCTCGGGTTCAGGGAAGCCATGGTCCAGGCTTGGCAGGGTAGGCCAAGTGAAAATCGTTCACGATATTGGCAGCATGGCCAAGCTCGGTCGCAAGGACCCATGACATCTCTTCATCAGTACCTTCATAGCCAGCCCAACAGACGAGGTACAGGAGGTTACAGGGTCTACAGCGTCGGTCAATCTTGGAATCAAGAATCTCAGAAATCTCATACTCTGTCTCGCTGTCGATCTCTACTGGAGGCGGCGGAGACTGAACCTGGTTCAGGATGGTGTTTGGGATTGCGGGTTTGAGCATAGAGACATGAAAGACCGGGTGGACTGCCTCAAGGCTATCTGGCAGGTGTAGAATGTAAGCTTGGGATCCAGCCTGGCCAATAATCTCAAAGGGACCGAGGTACTTCTCAGCCAGCTTCTTCAAGGGCTAGGTTGTCCAGAAGAACTGCACTTTTACAAACGCAGAGGATCCTATCGCGAACTCAGGAGCGGGAGCGCAATGCACGTCAGCCAAAACCTGATACCGAGATTGAGTGGATTTGATTTGCTCTTTCAAGGCAGCATGAAGCTGGTCAAGGTCAACTGCGAAGTCTTGGGCTTGGGAGGATGCGAGGTCCCGTTCGGGGTGAACTGTGAGGTTCGGGTTATATCCCTTGTTGGCAAAGAAGGGTGATATGCTGGTAGTTGCACTGGGAGCATTGTTGTACGCAAACTCGGTGAGTGATAGCAACTTGGACCAATTGTCCTGTTGGTAGTTGCAATACACACGAAGGTACTGTTCCAGAGTTTGGTTTACATGTTCGGTTTGACCATCACCTTTGGGATAATATCCCGAGGTGAAATGCAGTTTCATGTCGAGAGCCTTACCCGGGAAACAGAAAAAGTGGGAGATGAATTCCGAACCTCACATGGCTAAGGACACTGTGCTTCAAGAAGATGTGCAAGACAAACAGGCGGGCAAGGTCTGTGGATGCGACCGTGTCATAAGTCAGAATGAATATGCTGTGCTTGGTTAAGCAGCAAACTACTACAAGGATTGCAGTGAATCCCAAAGATGCTGGCAACTGCTCAATGAAATCCATGGAGATGGAATTCCAAGGTTGCTTGGGTATTGGAAACTGCTGCAGGGAGCTGAAGGCCAATGATGCTGTGACTTTGAACGCAAGCAAGTAGTGCAGGACTTGCAAAGCTCGATGACGAAACTAGTCATGCCATTCGGCTTGACCAATGGTCCCGTGGGTTTTCAATGTTTTATGAATGATGTCTTTGGAGATATGCTTAATGTATGTGTCATCATGTACCTTGACAACATACTCATCTACTCCGATGACCCGGTCAAACACAGGGAACACGTCTGTGAAGTATTGCGGCGTCTTTGGAAACACGGTCTCTATGCTAAACCCAATAAATGCGAATGGCACCAAGATTCCATGGAATTATTAGGGTATATGCTGTCTACCAATGGCTTACCATGTCCGAAGACAAAGTCCAGACAATCTGCGATTGGCCCGAACCTCGGAAGGTAAAAGACATACAGACCTTCCTCGGTTTCGCCAATTTTTACTGCCGCTTCATCTATAACCTTTCAGACATCATGGTTCCCCTCACCCGGCTTACTCGTATAGGCACCCTGTGGGCGTTTACTGAAGAATGCCGAAAGTCCTTCAATTACCTCAAGGAAGCTTTCACTTCGGCCCCGATCCTGTCGCATTGGATTCCCAACCGGCCTATGGTCATGGAAACCGACGCCTCGGATTATGCCCTCAGCACAATCCTGTCTTTGTTTGATGAAGAAGGCGTCCTGCACCCAGTCGCTTTCCATTCCCAAACATTTTCCGGTGCCGAATTGAATTACGATGTCCATGATAAAGAGCTATTGGCCACGGCTTCCTGACTCGGCTTTTGCCTGGCTTGGCCCGGCCTATTGGTGGCCTTGGCTCAGCCCACGGCCTGCCTGGGCCAGGCCATGCCCATCACTGATTTGTTCCATCCGTTTGTAACTCGCCACAACACCAAGTCAGTGCTGTCCCCTTCCTCTGCATGCTCCCTCCCCGAAAATTCCAACAACTTTTTGACTTGTCTCTTCTGCCGGGGACAGGGCGGTGGCGTTCACAGGCCTGGCGTCAATGTTGCCTGATGACGATGTGCTTGGCTATCCAGATCCGATGATAAGATTCGCTGGGACTCACCGGTGCCGAGCAAGACACCGTTCCTCTTAGCTAATCTATCCTGTTACATAATCAGCCTGGCTGCGGAGCTGAGGCGTCAACAACCAGCTTGGTCAGTGGCTGACCAATCCAGACTATCGGAACGACCGGCAGTTTGGTCCAAATACCAAACCTTGCTCACCGTCGTTTCCCTTTTGGAGCAACTGTTCGACCTCCATCATCGGAGGGCGGAAAGTCTTAAATCCCCACCCCGACGCGATGCTTCGGACTCCGACGCACACGCTCATGTAAGTTCTCCACATCACAATGAAATTTATTTATAAAGAAAAACATAATATAATGGCAATAAAATGCCTCAGAAACATTCTGAAAGATTAAAACATGTTACATTTATTGTAACTATAAGTGTCTCATGTATGAATATATAATGTTTAAAGGGTACATTTTGGTATAAAGTTGGCTTAGTGCAGTGGTTGGATCATTAAGTGTGTGTCGGGCTGGGCGTGGGTTCGAGCTCTGCTCAGCACAAATGTTTCCTTGGCACTTGCATTTATTTTTGTAAATGGTTCACTGGCCCTATTGGCTTTTTCTCTACTTTCTTTCTATACCTCAATGTGGCGTTTTAATTGTTGGTACATGAAATTCACGGTACACATATACTATTTTGGATGCACGAACGAGGCTTTAGCGTGCCGACCTGAACCGACTCGGTTCGGGGGACCCCCCGAGCGTAGCGAGGGAGGGGAGGGTCGGTGAATGGTCGGTCCTCTTCGTGCGCCCGGGAGAAACAGTAAAATTTACGCTCAACAATTTTTTTAATCTCTTAATTGGTATTTTTCTAATTACTCATGACCAAACTGCCGGTCATTCCAATAGTCTGGATTGATCAGCCGCTGACCAAGCTGGATGTTCACGCCTCAGCTCGGCTGCTTCGTGAACTCCGCCTAGCGCTTCAGCGTCCATAAGTTTTAGACACCAAATGGACGGCTCCCTAGGAAAATTACCCCCTAAGGTCTCCATCGTGAGTTGGCATATTCCTTACAAGGTCCTTCTGAGGTATCGGTCAATAGGTTAAGGGTGCCTCGCCGGACTTGTCCGCTGCTACGTATATCATTCGGCAGGAGAACCATACACTAGGCAATGCGCTTCGGTGGATGCTTATGAAAAAGTGCGTGCCACTCCAGTATTAATCATTGTTGCTTATTAGCATGCCAGCCCAAATGTTGAATTCTGTGGCTACAGGTATTGTTCGCTTGTTTGACCGTTACGCTCATGACATGCTACATTGTCTAGTGTTCCCCATCCCTCCGAAGAGAATATTCAAGTCAGAATTCAAATGTATGGTGCGTGCCGTCCCTCTTCAACTTTCTTGGGATGGACGCTGAACTTGCTGTTGACTCCTTTCAGATAACCAGTCCTCCTTACCTGCACTTCTCAAGGCGCTAGATGACCTGGACGACCTCTTTCGGGTCTTACACGAGAAATATAAGGCAGATATTGCAAAAAGAGAGTACGAACGATTTCACGAGATGGGATAAAACACTTGTGACAGCTTGGAAGCAATCCGGCAGCGGTGTGTCTGGAACGGTCCATAACAGTCACTCACAAACTGTTTCCGCGACTTGTCTGACAATTGGAAGTAGGTACTACTTACATTGTGTGGCGCAGCAGTCAACTATTTTAATTTGTGACTCTGCCCCATGGCTAGTGCGCCAGCTCGGTGTCGCTGTAGTTTTATCCGCTGTATTAGCATATCCATTTCGTGGGCAGAGCAGCGACGTTTATGGTGCAAGAATACTCCATGACTATGTATTAATGAGGCAGTCGTTATGTGCTTGAGATCAGGTTTATAGAGAGCCTGGGCATCGGTCAAGGACTAAGTCACTACTTATGTCAAAGGTTTTCTGGAAGCTTTACTAACTATAAACTCTGCCATTGTTCCCTCCAAAGCCCACAACGGTGCAGGCCAGTCAGTAAGTATTCGCCGTGACAATAACGCACGCGTTGTCACAGCACATATAGGAGATCGGTCCGTGTTTGCCGGGTCCTAAACAAGTACAAGCGCGTTGCGTTGTACCATCCCATCATGTCCTCAACCAATGCCAAACAGCCCAGTCTCAAGCAAAAGACTTTGTTAGGCTTTTTCAACAAGTCTAGTACGTCTTCAGCTAAAGCAAAGCCATCTCAACCCGCGCCAAAAAATAAGGATAACATCGTGAAGACACCGCCTTCCAAGGCTCGAAGCCGCGGTGAAGGGGAGGATAGTGAGGGCGAGAATACGCAGAAAATTGATCATCCTTCCTCTGTGGCCAGTAGTTTTAAATCATACGGATCACGCGTGTCTGGTCCTAATGCAAAAGACACACCGCCTACCAGTGATCTTGTCGACGTCGACATGCTTTCCGACCTCACGGATGAGGATAATGACATTGTCAAGAAGCCTGTATGTTCTACGACTATGTATGATGTCTAATCTAACGCGATTTTCACGTGCCTTAGAAAAAGCGCAAAATAATTGTAGCGGATGACTCTGAAGACGAGAAAGCAGTCAGCGTTGATCAAGATGCATACAACAAAGGATTATCTGCGTACAAACCCTCTCCAGAACCAGAAGGGGTAAATGCGTCCAAATGTATGTGGCTGGCAAGTGTAATCAGCGCGCGTTGTACTCATGTCGTTTTAATTTCAGCTCGTATTAAGCGACCCCGCACGTCTTCTCCGGATGTTGAAGACTGGGAAAATGAAGGGAATGCGGGCGTGTTTAGCAAGAAAATCGCTGCGTTTAGGAAGCCGGTTCTCGAGGGTAGGTTGTCATTCGCCCTAAGTCATTTCCACAACTCTTCGCCTCGTTTATGGAATGACAGCAACTGAGGGATCTCCCTGTTACACAGCTCGTTCCCAGACCAGTTTTAGAAGCAGCAGCAGCATTAAATGCATCACATCAGACGAAGAGGATGACGTAGCTGGGCAGCCTGCTCATAAAGGTTTCTCTTCTCGCTTATACACTGTTACACACGTTAACCCTTTCGCGCCAATTCCACAGCCAGGCACCGAAGCACCGCTAGAAGTGCTAGTAGATCAATGGCTTCGGAAGATGACAACGATTTCATCGTGCCCACTGATTCTGAAGTTTCATATTCAGGTGCTATCGATGTAGACGATGACTCAGACTTAGAGCAGCAACCAAAACCAGCCAAGTCCAAGTATAAGAAGGGCGACGGTGGTGCCGAAAGAAAACGTCCTCCAATGAAGAAGAGTGGATCCGCGGCCGATTCACACAATTTTTTGTTGACGGCTGCGGAACAACGTGCGCTGGGGAAAAAGAGCGATAAAAAGGAGAAGGAAGACCCGTTCTTGTTTTTGCAGGATATTAGAGACGTGAATGACTGAAGCATGGCATGTCTTCGTCAACACACGCTAATAATTGTCTCCTCCGACAGAAAGACAAAAGACGTCCGGGAGACTCGAATTACGACCCCAGAACGCTATACATTCCCCGCAGCGCATGGGAGAGCTTTACGCCATTCGAAACACAGGTATGCACTGTTCCGCCTTTTTGTCCGATTAAGCTGATACATTTCCCACAGTTCTGGGAGGCATGTGAATCCCTCTCTGTAATTTTTATGCTGACTATGGTGTAATTAGATCAAACAAAATCATTTTGATACAGTACGTCAATGGTGTTGACAACAAGTTGTAACACTCTTATAACTTGATTTTCTCCACAGATCTTGTTCTTCCAGAAGGGGTGAGTGATGCTGCCAAACTTTAGTCGCTTTGAATTACGTCTCAATCATTCTAATACACAGGAAGTTTCTTGAGGTAAGGCCCAGATTTTATCGACGGAACGTCGTTAATGGCATGTCTACACAGCTGTACGAAGATGACGCGCGGATCGGCAATCAAGTCTTTGACCTTAAGCTGACACAAAGGGTTAAAATGTCTATGGCGAGTATAAAGTCTCATACACGACAAAATTCATTGACCAATGTTCCGCAGGTCGGAGTGCCCGAGATGTCCTTCAACTTCTGGGCGGCGTCAGTTGTTCCAAGCAGCTTAGTGATATATGCTGACCACATTTTTTGTTCCGATAGAAAATTTCTTGCTAAAGGTTCGTCTCTAGTCGGCTTAGCGGTTTCAGAACTTCAATTTGTCCGCAGGCTACAAGGTCGGACGTGTCGACCAGTCCGAGACTGCGCTCGGTGCCGAGATGCGTCGCACAGCCAACAAGGGGAAGGCAAACTCGGACAAAATTGTGAGACGGTTAGTCTTCCTCGATTGGTCCGCACCCACATGATTTGTATATTTACACGGGGGCACATTGCAGCGAGCTCAACAAGGTTTACACGAATGGCACTTTAGTTGACGCTGACCTTCTCATTGACGATGAGGCGGGACACTGCGTTTCTATTCGAGAGGATGCGGCGGCAGATACATATGGGATATGTGTCCTCGACAGTTCTACATCTCAGTTCGACCTCAGTGCATTCGTGGACGACATATGCAGGACAAAGTTGGAGACAATCATGCGGCAGCTACGGCCTAAAGAAATCTTATTCACGAAGGTTTGCAATCGCGCGAGTTCATCATCCTCGGGGTTTCAATTTGATACGTATGTAGGGCAACCTTTCGGTGACAAGCACGCGGCTTTTGAAGAATATTCTTGATGGGTCCTGTATATGGACAAACCTTCGTCCCTCCGAAGGTTTCAACTACCAGGAGACACTTGACGTGCTTAGAGAGATGTATCCAGATGACCCGGACGAAATGGAGGAAGGCAATGGAATTCCCGAGGTCATCAGGGACATGATGGGCAACAAAGATGCCATGGAGGCTCTAGGCTCTATGATTTGGTGAGAGCTCTCACCCTGACGTGCTCTTGACTTTTGAGATTGAGCAATGTGTTCTCTTAGGTACCTTCGCCAGCTAAATATTGACAAGGACATTTTGAGCATGAAGAATTTCAATATATATGATCCGATGAAACAGGGCACAGGGATGATCTTGGACGGCCAAACGTTGGCACATATCGAGGTTTGTGGCATCGTCTTTTCGTTCTGCAGAAAACTGACGATAACACGGACGTAGGTACTTGTTAATAACGAGGGTACTGCAGACGGCTCGCTGTTAAAACTATTGGGACGATGCATGACACCTTTCGGTATGTTTCATCGGGTTTTGTGTACATTAAATATAATATACCTGATCACTCTAGGCAAGAGACTGTTTAGACAGTGGCTCTGCATGCCTTTGCGGGACGTTAAGCATATCAGGGAACGGTTCGTGTTGCGGTTGGCAGTCTTAGAAGGTGTTCGCTCAAGAAAGTTTCAGGCAAGACGCCGTACAGGATCTGATTGACCATCCTACGTTCGAAGCCGACTTCAGTAAATTGGCTAAAGGCATTCCCGACCTTGAGCGTATCGTCTCTAGGATTCACGCAAAGAATTGTAAAGTTAAAGAATTCCTCAAAGTTTTAGAGGTTCGACTCTTATTATCGCTATCTCTACGACATCGATAATTGAGGTCGGTGACATGACAGTCTTTCAGGACCTTGAGCAAGGGTCTTGCCGATTTAGCTGAAACTGCAGACTCTCTCGCATCACAAAGCATCCCAGGTTTGCTACGTACAGCTCCGGACTTGACGTCCCATCTTAAGCACGTTGAAAGTATGTTCAAATCCCCCGAAAATAGTAAGTCCTGTACTCAGCCGCCATCACCTTAAATTGTATTGCTTAAGAATAAATGGCAGCAAATCCTGACGAGCTCATACCGTGTCAGGGCAGGGATAACGCGTATGATGAGGTAGAGGGTGAAATTGATAATCTGGAGAAGCAATTGGATGACGCGCTGAAGCGACTGGAGAAGAAATATAGGTGAGACTCACAGTTGTCGAGTAGAAGCACTCACTAATCTTAATTAGCTTGCGGCTCAAATACTGGCACAGCGCCCAAGGCACAAAGGTCGCCGATTGTACTATTATGACCACTTCGCTGGGCTTACTTATGATTTCAGGAAATATACCAGATCGAAGCTGATACAAAGGCGAAGAACATACCCAAAGACTGGACGAAGAGCGGTAGTACCAAGACTGTGAAACGCTGGTCTGTCCCCGAGTTGGCTCAGCCAATTCGTCGCCTCAAAGAGGCCCGTGAGACCCGCAACTCAGTCATTAAAAGCTTCAAATATCGTCTTTTCACCGAGTTCGACGATGACCGTGCGGTCTGGCTGCGCGCCGTGAAGGTCATGGCTGAACTTGATTGTCTCTTCAGCTTAGCTAAATCATCCATCGCTATCGGAGAGCCTGCGTGCCGACCTGAGCTCGTGGAAGCAGAGTCTGCCTTTGTGGACTTTAAAGAGCTCAGGCATCCCGCCCTGAGTATCAAAGGCGACTTCATTCCCAATAACGTGCATTTAGGCGGAGCCGTTGGTCGTATCGCCCTACTTACTGGCCCTAACATGGCGTGAGTGCTTTTGTCCCTATTTTGTTTACTCGGTGCTGAGCCATGTTAAAGTGGAAAGTCTACGGTAGCAGCTCTTGCTTGTCCACTAGTCTGTCAGATGATAATTGCTTTTCTAGATGATGAGAATGACTGCTGCTGGTGTAATTATGGCACAGCTTGGTATGTTGGTCCCTGCTGCAAGCGCACGGTGCGAATTGGCCCATCGAGAGTAGGAAACTTCCACTCACGTTGCTTCTAGGTTGGCCCCCGTCGATTCAATTCTAACCCGTATGGGTGCATACGATAACATGTTCTCAAACGCAAGCACTTTCAAAGTTGAGCTCGATGAATGGTAAGTCCCTCCTCTGTATTTGGCTGAGGATGCTGATATTCGTTCCTTGCCAAAGTTGCAAGATCCTTAGGGACGCCACACCTAGGTCACTAGTCATCCTGGATGGTGCGTGTTGTCTTGCTACGCGAAGCAGCTATACTGATCACCCACTCTGAAGAGCTGGGTCGAGGCACATCTACCTTCGTAAGTCACCTAGGGTCGTGTAGCTTTGTATTAATACTGACACTTTTATGACTAGGACGGAATGGCCATCGCAGGGGTATGAGTCTATCTCCCGTTTCAATACACCAGCCCTAGCTTACCTGTGACAGGCCGTCCTTCACCACCTGGCTACCCATACACTCGCTCTCTCGTGTTTTGCCACACATTACTCATCGCTCACGGGTGACTTTGCATATCATCCAAACGTCCGCAATATGCACATGCAGACGATGGTGGATGACGAGAAACGAGAGGTACTTAATAAGCCTACCGCAGCGACTCTGCAGTTGACCATTTACATAGTTACTGTTCCTATACAAACTTGTGGAAGGCGTCGCAACAGGATCGTTTGGCACCCACGTTGCTAATCTTGCCGGCGTCCCACTAGACGTCGTCACTCGAGCTGAAAGTATTTCGAAGGACTTCGCCAAAAAATTCAAGGAGAAGCAAGCTAGCAACAAGACTGTGGCCATGCCATTAACTACCCAAGCGGATTTCGTCTATCTGGTCAAGTTGGCAACCGCCAATTTGTCTATCGATTCGGATGCGATAAAAACGAAGGAAACAATGTGCGTCTTGAAGCGATCTGCGCAGCAAATGTAGTATGACGCTCCTAACCGTATGAACACTATTCTGTCTTGCTCTGTTGCTCCTTTCGCTGTCATTGCTTTATTCGGTTTTCGTTTTACCTTGCACTGGTATATCATAGTATTGCTTTCATGGTGGAAAAGAACGTAGTTCCAAAATGCCATCTTTTAGACCCTCTGGGCGAACGCCATTCCAGAAATCTTTTGCCTTTAAAACTCGCTTATTCTCTTGTTGGAGAAGCGTGACACTGATCTCGGTCTGTTCTGCACAACGCACAACGATCGAGCGGGAGGAATGATCGTAAATAGCATCACCTGGGTGATGCAATTTTGAATGTAAAGCCATCGGAGGGGCACGAATAGTAAACTCCTTCAGATTTAAAGTGGGAGAATAGGGGAGAACGGTTACAAGGGCGTGCTGAAGATACAAGGATTAATTAACACTGCACCCAGAAATTTTTGAAAAGACTTGCTTGATGACTGGCAGCTCGGTGAACTCGATCCAGTCGATGAGCATCCCAGGTATCCCAATCAATATTCATGAACTCTCGCGTTATAAGGGGTGCCAGGGTGCGTTTAGTCGAGTCTTGGGAAACTGCTGTTGCCTTAGGGGCCGCATGAGGACGACTATAGGAACTAAAGTTCAGGACCCACTGTTCCTGTAACCATGGCACGCAGTGTCGACACAAGCAGATCTGCACCCTCTTTTGCTAGATTCTCGCGCAGTGAACTGAACGTAGCATGGGGAGGTATTTTCTATAAGCATGTGAATTTGACCACTAATGATTACACTGTGTGCTGAACGCACTATAACTCGCGAACCCCATATATCACCTGAGTCTATACCCTGAGAAACAGGATCGATATTCAAGATTGAAACTCCAGTTTCAATTCGGCCGTCCACAATGGCATGCTGGATTGGCGCAGGTCCTCTATAATGGGGCAAAAGGGATGCGTGTACATTCAGTTTGCGGGTACGGTCAAATAGATTAAGCATGGACACAGGAATTATGCGCCCGAAAGAAGCAGTGATCAAGATATTGTTTGGATCTTGACGTGCTTTGTAGAAAGGCCCAGGGACCTGCCGTGTCATACATGATTACCGCCTCATTTATCGGACAACGCAGTAGATAGAAACCTCCCAGGACTTTAGCCCAATTTCTTTTGGAGGAACATCATGCACGGGAATAGTAAGCGAATCAGCCAAAACCTTTAAGGGGGCTGGAACGGAACTGTGGGTTAAGGGGGATAAATTCGTTCGACATAGTATTACTCACAGACAATAAATTCCTTTCTCCTCCGGCCTGGTTTGACATCAGCATTTGTACCAACCCATATTTCCTTCCAAAGGTCTAACGAAATCAGAGCTCTAGCAGGCCAAAATCACAGCGTCGAGCAACTGACCAGTAGCAGCATGCAATCGGCGAAAGATCGTGCAAGAAAAGTCGTCCTGTCCAAGAAAAAGAATGTTAAATTTAGCTAGCGGATTTTGTGTGGAGAGACCGCGTAAAAGCAGCTTGAGCATGTGAGTCGACTCTCGATTGAGAAACAAGCTGACTAATCTCTTCGATGATCGAGAAATCGATTGGAATACATATGTGCCTGAGCGCTGTTAAACCGCAGATGCATTCTATGGTGCGGTTCACTTAGTCACCGCTACTTGTGTGCAAAAAATCCTCACCCTCCAAATCATAGCCGTTTCCTTATTCCTTGTGTAGAAACACTCCCTTTAGTGATAGGAATAGATTGTATTGAGGGGTATATTAGGTTCAAAATTGAGCGAGAAAAAGTCTTGAACAGACCCCACATTGGTGGGTGCGTATCTACAGCCACCAAAAAAAGGGCTGGCTCTTAAGTATTGACAGAATACGGATACAATTAAAATTGGAAGGGATATTAAGTTTTTGGCATTATACGTGGTGCAAAGGACAAAATTAACAATTACTGGTCAAAAGCATGAGCGACAGCCTCCAGAACACACCTGTGACTTGTATGGTGGAACTGATGCTTCACCTGTTTCTGAAGATCCATAGTTCCTATACCTGTTCTGTAAGCATCCACCCATCAAAATGCTTTTGGCATATTGTCCTTTAAGGTGTCAAATGTGTAGTCACAGTTATCACAAAGATATTTCTTGATGGCACCCCAAAAGAACCCAATGAAATTGAGTTTGCAGTGACATTTGGGCAAGAGAATGCACATGTGACCAGCAGCTTCAATCACCTCCTGCACAAGTGATATCTGCTCCTGGAAGTCAGGCTCAAGAATGTGCTTGCCACAACAAGAATCCAATGTGCATTTCTTGCATTTGCCTCGCAAATGGTCAGCAAAAAGGCCACACTAGTCCATAAGGAAAGCTTTACATAATTGGACAGCCTTACTCTGAACCATGATCAATAGCAATTAAGGTGAGCAAAATCACTTCTAAGATACTGCTCGCTGCATCATTGAACCTCCTGGATGGAACACGTCGTCGACTTTCCAGTCATGATTCATAATCGGGATCCCTCCTTTGGAAGGGTCCAGAAGTTGCTGAGTTAGAGACAAGCCCCCTGTGAGAATAATATCGAGAAATATGACCACTGTCATCAGAAATATAACAGCACTACGTGACAGACGCTGTGTGGACGCACAGAGTGTAGGCATCTTCACGTGTTGCAGACTCGTCCTATGACGTTCAGCTATGCAGGACTGGTATGAATTTAAGAAGCGATCGTAATATCCTTTCCCATGACCGAGTCGCGACAACGTCTGATCGAAACCCAACCCTAGCACAGTGGATAAATTGCAAACTCATAGACAAAGATCCGAGGTGCTGACCTGGGAGCAATATGAGATCCAACATCGGACATCCTAGATCCGTGACTATCAGAAGCGTTAGGCACTAGTGTAGCGGTCGCTAATAGACACCGCTCATGCTCACTGTTCTGACGACGCTCACTGTTTCTTTCAAGACTGGGTTCTGGTATCCCCCAGGTGCCTTTAGTAAGGCTCATCAAATCCTGTTCGTCATAGATCCGTAGCATGTCTATTTCTCCGCGCTCATGGTCGATCCTTGGAACAAAGAGCATCTTTCCTAAGAGAATATGTATCATCATCAGCAACATCATCACTTCCAGACAGAGCCATACCTGATTCGAGAATTAAAGTGACTAGCCGGCTGGTGTCCACTTCGCCGGAAGGCATGCTTAAATAACAGCTCACAACTTGAGCCCTCTGGAATGTATGATCCGACGCTACATACGAACAAACCAGTCCAGCTGAACATAACCATAGTCAATACGTCGTCAGATGTTCGATTGAGCAGCTCAGCGTGCATTGGAACTGGATCTCATCCGAAGGTATCGAGCTGAGGGCCTTGCGCAAGGAGCTTCTTAATGCCTTTTTCCCAGCTGCTACGGCACTAGAGGTCATCTGACGAAGCAGGAGCGACACGAACAAGTATTAAAACTGTTATAAGCATTGATTGCAGTTTCTTCAAGCTCCGCTTACCTTCGGTATATATGTCCTCTTGGCAGAAACCACTGATAGGCGTGTAGTGCAAGGAATTTAGGCTCCTTTGATCTTCCCCAGAAGTCGTTCACTGCTAACGTACTGGCAGAAGACAGACTTTCATCCCACAGACTATATACAGAATACAAGTATTTTTTCGTTTAGATGAATGGTAGTTGCGTCAGTCTGTCTATTCACCAGACCGTACATTGGCTTTCAAATTGTCATGCATGCATTGATTGGTGTAGACCATGTGGGCTGACTCCACTCCAAATATGGGGATTTTATCCTGATGGAGTAAGTACCAGAACCAGAGACGACCCGGAAGGCTAGGCTCGTTTCCGAGCAAGTCGATATCTGTGGACCCTTGGTGGCACCTATTTCATGGACCTATTGACGGTTCATTTGTCAGCGAAGAGACTCCACTCCAACGTGTGGGCTAATTAATGGAAGGCTGGGTCGTAGTAGACAAGGGGGCGACAAACGGTTAACCAACGATGAGGTTAATCGTTTTCGCCGAGTTTGGGGGGAGAGGGATTTGTCAGCGAAGACTTGAACGGAAGTCTGCCGGAAAGGCGGCAACTCCCGGTTGCAGCCGACGCGCAACCATAGCACTGTCCATACCGTGACGTGACTGTGCAACGTGTCTGAGGCCGACAAGCCTCGAGCGCGAGGACGTGGCAGGCCACACTACCACCCAAAGCACTGGGAGCGGAATAGGGAGTGGAGGGAAGAAAATCGCCTGTATCTACGCTAGGTAGATGGAGGCGATGTTAGTAATCGGGACGATGACACCGCCGAGGCAGAGCCGGCACGCATTTAGCCGGAGGTTCGAGATCGCTCTCGACCCCGGGTTGCTGGTGCACCGGCATCGCATCGGCACAGCAGCTCGAAGAGATTGGTAATATAGGAACATCATAATTAGTATATAAGGCAGAACGATCTACTTGAGATCGTAGAATATCAGATTATTATATCTCCTTCGTTCCACAGGTTATGGGCCCCGCGCATAACTAAACTACTACAAATCTAACTACGCTCTATACTCCAATAACTCAATACCGATCGACGATGTCGAGTAGCAACAACACGTACAAGATCGACCCCTTGAACGGGGATAATTACGCGGCGTGGCGCCGGCGGCTCGAGTGGATACTCGATGACTTAGATCTGTGGGACGTGGCTATCGGCAGGGAGACGGAACCGAGACCGGCAGATGCCGACAACGTCACTGCGACCGAGCAGCAGGAGATCGACGATTGGAGAAGGAAGGACAAGAAAGCTAGAAAAGAGATTTGCCTCAGAGTTGCCGATGAACAACTAGTTTACATCAATCAGACGATGTCTGCATTTGCTGTATGGACTAGTCTACAAGCTATATTCGAATCTAAGGGAGCAGTGGGAATTGTAAATCTCCGAAGAGATTTCTTCCGGACGCTTGCCGAGGACGGCGCGAACATGGAGGAGCACGTACGCAAGCTCCGCGGCATTCAACAGGAATTGAATGCGCGGGGGCATTACATCAGTGACACCGAGTTCTCGAACACGTTGCTGACGTCATTACCAGATTCTTGGTCGGCGTTTATTACGGCAGTAAACGCCAGTGGAGCCGGGACAACAGCTGATATATTAATAGCTCGGGTCCTCGATGAGGATCGAGCACGGAAAGCTGGATCAGCACGGCAGACGGCGCTTAAAGTGCAACAACGTCACAGGACCAGGAAAGATGACTCAGGAGCAACAAAGGGAAAGTGCCGAAATTGCGGCAAGAAGGGTCATTACGTGAAGGACTGTTGGGCGAAAGGTGGCAGCAAGGAGGGCCAAGCACCGAAATGGTTCAAATCAGGGAACAAAGAAACAGTCAAACAAGCAGAAGAAAAGGACTTCGCATTTGTATCTAAGGAGGTAGCATACAGTGCTATATCTGCATCCGACTGGCTAGCCGATTCAGCGGCAACAACACATATAGCTCGAAGCCGAAATGATTTCACTAGCTATGCCGAGGATCCATCGGAAATCAAAGGAATTTCACCCGGTGCGGTACTACATACACAAGGCCGAGGCACTATATACATGGAATTCAAGATCGGCGCCAAGACGAACATGATCGAGCTACGTGACGTCAAACACGCACCAGATGCGCCGAACAACCTTATCAGCGTAGGGCGTTTAACTGATAAGGGCAACACGGCCACATTTTCAGGCACCGGCGTCGAATTCAAATCACGCGCCGGAGTTACCTTCGCACAGGGACAGAAGCGTGGGCGGCTGTTCTGTATGAAGGCACGAGTCACTCGATCAGTCGAGGCACGGGACTTTGCCGCAGCGGCAAAAGGACGGTCATGGGACAAATGGCACAGGATACTAGGGCACGTCAACATAAACTCTATAAAATTGTTGAAATCTAACGACCTAGTTACTGGACTCGAGATCGACGAGTCAACCGAGACGAGCCAATGCAAAGCATGCATACAAGGCAAACGGCATGTGGAGCCGTTCCCCAAAAGAGCCAAGGACACTGTAGAACAGGTCGGTGACCTAACAGTATCCGATGTATGGGGACCTGCCCAGACCGAGGGACCATCGCGTGAGAAATACTTTTATTCTTTCACGGACATCAAATCGAGGTACACCGTAATCTATTTTGGGAGCACCAAAGATGAAGCGCTCAAACACTTCGAGACGTACAAGGCATTCCTCGAGACCCAAACAGGTCAGAAACTGAAGAGGTTTCGCTCAGATAATGGAGGGGAATATGTCAATAAAAATTTCAAGGAATTTTGTGCAAAATATGGCATTATCATGGAGACCACAGCTCCATACTCCCCAGCCCAAAATGGAATCGCCGAATGACTCAACCGGACCTTACTCGAGCACGCACGTGCAATGATATTTGCCAAGAACCTGCCAAAAATACTCTGGCCCGAGGCCGTGGCTTACGCGTGTTATATCAAAAATCGATCACCCACGCGAGCGCTTGGAGATGACGCAACACCGTTCCAAGCACTATTCGGCAAGAAGCCGAACATAGCACGTCTAGAGGAATTCGGGACAAATTGCTGGGTTATGGTGCCGGATCAACGTCGAGCCAAACTTGATCCAAAGGCAGAAGAACATATATTCGTCGGAGTAGCTGAACATGCAAAGGCCTGGAGGTACTACAATAAAGCCTCAAAGCACGTTCAAGTATCTAGGAACATTACATTTGACGAAAATGACAACCGACTCTACCCCATCCCAGATAACGACGATGACGACACGGCACCGCTCGAGGGGGAGCACTCACCACGCGAGCATGTGCTGGACCCGATCACATCTACCCCACAGACGTCATCACCCCAGACAACGCCCGTTCCTGATCCACCTAAACAAGCGCCAGCTCCAGAGATCCGACGGAGCGCGCGTATCACTCAAAGACCGGATTACCGGAAACTGAATAATTCAGGACGCACCGAGCAGGTTTACATAACGAGAGAAATCGTCACTGAACCTGAGAATTACAGAGCGGCGGTATCACGTGATGATGCGCCGATCTGGGAGAAAGCGATGGAAATTGAGATGGATTAACACAAGACATTAGGAACATGGGAATTAACAGAACTACCACCCGGACGAGTGGCTATCGGTTGCCGATGGGTATACGCTGTCAAAACACAACCGGACGGACAATTCGATAAGGCTAAAGCGAGGGTTGTGGCTCAAGGATTCACACAGAGGCCAGGGATGGATTACTACGAGATAACCTCACCCGTGGTCAAATTCGATTCACTACGTGTTCTATTAGCGATCGCAAACACACTCGATTGGGAAATCGAAATGATGGATGTCAAAGGCGCCTACCTCAATTCAACCATAGATGAGGAGATCTACATGCGCCAGCCCGACGGTTTTGATGATGGATCTGGACGCGTTCTAAGAATATACAGAGCGCTCTACGGACTCAAACAATCGGGGCGAGCTTGGCATCAGCGCTTACGCAAATTACTACTCGATCTCGGCTTCCATCAAAGTACAGCCGATGAATGCGTCTACATCAGACAAGATAAGGACTCAATCGAAGTCATATCAGTATATGTGGACGACTTTGGACTATTTGCTGACTCCAAAGGAGGGATGATTAAGCTCAAGGGAGAGCTTCATGGGAAATTCCCTTTAACAGATTTAGGAGAAATGAAGAAAATCTTGGGAATTAGAGTTGAGAGGAATAGGGATGAGGGAACACTGATCATGTCACAAGGACATTACATCGACATCATACTCGATCGATTCAACATGACAACGGCACATTCGGTATCTACACCTCTGCATAAAATGATCAAACTCACGACACCCATGGACTCAACAGGTCCAACTGCCGAAGTACCCTATGCCAAAGCGATCGGATCACTAATGTATGCAGCACTCAGCACGCGACCTGATTTGGCTTTTACCGTACAACACTTGAGCCAATTCACTACTACTTACGGAACCGAGCACTGGACGGCGATCAAGCACGCGCTCAGGTACCTCAAGGGGTCACGTGACGACGGCATAATCTTCCGATGAGACGCTGGTCTCGACCTCGAAATATTTGTCGACTCGGACTATGCTAATAGAAACGACGCACTATCTATTAGTGGCTATGTAGCTATACTAGGAGGGGGAGCTATCACATGGAGCTCGAAGAAGCAGCGAACGATCGCGCTATCTACCACGGAGGCCGAATACATGGCACTTACCGAGGGCGCCAAGCAATCAATCTGGCTGAGGTGTTTCATTGAGGAACTTGGAATCGATCAAACCCAGCCCACGTCACTTCGATCAGACAATCTAGGCACCATTACACTATCGCATGACGCAATGTATCATGCGCGTACCAAACGCATCAATGTCGCATATCATTTCATCCGTGAGAAAGTGGCCTCTCACGAGGCATCACTTACGTACGTACCGACGAAGGAGAACATAGCGGACATATTTACAAAGGGATTGGATTTACATCAACACAGGTATCTATTAGGGCAATTAGGATTTTGTCAAAGGGACTTCTCGCTGAGGGGGAGTGTTAGTAATCGGGACGATGACACCGCCGAGGCAGAGCCGGCACGCATTTAGCCGGAGGTTCGAGATCGCTCTCGACCCCGGGTTGCTGGTGCACCGGCATCGCATCGGCACAGCAGCTCGAAGAGATTGGTAATATAGGAACATCATAATTAGTATATAAGGCAGAACGATCTACTTGAGATCGTAGAATATCAGATTATTATTCCTTCGTTCCACAGGCGAAAGCAAAGAGTGAGCGCGAGCGAAATGGTTTCTTCGTTATATATAGTGAGGGTTACTTAAGTTTCCTTAATCAGCCCGGTTGTATATTCGCATCGCTCCAACTTTCCTAGCTTTCAGGGGATGCTGATTAATACAAGGATTTATGCGTCAGTACCTGAGCGTGGTTAAGATCAGTTTGGTAAAAGCTATGTAACGACACCAACCTTCGTTCCCATGGAAAAGAACTTGATTTACCAGCCCAATGGGAATATCATACATCTCCGGTATGGCGTCGGGGTCGGCCTGCCGTAAATATGGATTCGGTTCTTCCAGCAAGGGGACGTGTGCAAATGAGTCTGCAGACAGATGAGCCTCCAAGTATATGATAAATCCTTTGGGACGGACCAGTGATTGTGCGAAGGTCATTGAATGCTGGAGTCCACGAAAATGCCAATGCCCAGTACGTGAAATAAGTGAGAAGCACAAGAATAATTGAATACGCGGGAACAAGTAGAGCCCATTCTCTGTTATGAGAGGTGAAACCATAACCAGTATCATTGTCAGGCAATTCCCCGAAGGGCTTACCGCGAAGGGTACCAGTCCACGCCTGCACGTTGAATCAGCTCGTCGGGTACGAGAGCCCAAACATGATACAAGACAAATATTAGTGATGTGCCTGTCAGAGCTGCGAAGCCGTAGAACTCTGGGGCACGGCTTGGGCGAGGAAGAGGGTACGCTGCGAGGGGAGCTAATGGGGAGGTAGGGGACGTCTGTCCATCGGCTCCAGGCATAATGTAAGGGGTATTTAAGGCTTTAAGACCACCAATCGTGCCCGCGGCAGAGCAGCAAAGCCAATTGAGTGTTGGGTTTACATAATCTCCAGCCACTGGCGACACTCTTCCGGCGTCTACGTCCTTCCAACGATGTCTTCCAGTACTTCCCATGACTGGCGTATTAGAGTCGATTGCCTAGGAGAACCGCCTCGGCAGTGTGAGTAAGCAACTCTACTTCATCGTCGTCTGATCTTTACTTCCGTCTCGTTGTGGACCGTCAGTCAACACTCAAAACATCTGCAAGATCTTCCAGGAACATGTGGGTGAGTATTGCTGCAGTTACCGCAGGTATCGACACACAAGGAGCCTTCCAGGTGCTGTGGTTCACATATCTGAATCTCTTGAGGGCGGCAAGAAATGGATGAAAGTCGTACTTAGTAATGAAGACGGATACAAGTAAGCAATACTGTATCAGAAAGTAGGCTCGTAAATAATATACAACCCTCAGGAAGGCGCTGTGTATGTCTGGCTATTCCGTGGGCGAAACAAGAATGTAAGAGTATCTTGAGATTCGATTTCTTCCTTGTTATCGACTCCTAGAAACTAACCTACACGCATATAATCTAATTGTGCGCATGGTGACAATATGCATACTGATTATAAACATAGACAAGTGTCGTCATTTTGTGCTCGTGCAATACCCTCACTTGCGAAACCTAAGGTCAAGCATCTCGCTAGGCAGAAGCGCGGTCCAGACACTCGCAGGAACCTTTACGTCCTTAATGTCCCTCATGATCTATCTGCGTGCGTTTGTGGGCTCATGTTATGGGACATTTCTTACAAGCATTTGCCGCTGTCTTTTCTCATTCCCGCATTACATGATTGGCTGGTGCAGACAAGCTTACCATGACCTGTTCACTCCTCACGGCACGCCAACGCATACTGTGCTTCTTAAGACTCAAGACTCCTGCTCAAGACGACGTGGATTTGTTGTGATGTCCACCCACACCGAGGCTCAAGAAATAATCAATTGGTTGGACGGTGTTTGCATCAGGTACGTCGCCAACGGTTAAAGGCCTACGGGTTAGTGTTTTTGTATTGAGCTCCCGGCGGATCATATGCGCAGAGGCTTTCAGCTGAGAGTGACGTGGGCGAACATTGATCGCTCGAACGGTAATACATTTCCTCCAGCACTTTACTACCTTCGTCTTGTTTTGAATACTCCTTAGGGTTTTTGTCGGGCTACGATCGCACTAGCTTCGGTCAGGATGAGGTGCCACTAATACAGTTCGCCCCCCCGCCCCCCATACCATCGATACAACCAAAGTGTATTGGGATTGGCATGGACACAAGTACCATAGTTGCATCCAACATTCCAATCTCACTTTTCCCTGCAGCTGAGATCGATATCCTCTTTAAACCCTTCGGGCTGATCAAAAGCATTCAGCTCTTACCTCTTGGACCATCTCCAAACCACCCGCTTGCAACTCTTGCCCCTGCGAGCCCCCTTGCTCAGACAGTGATTGTGACATATGAAAAGGCTGGAGACGCTATTGCTGCAAGGAATACACTTCATGGACAGGTCTATGAAGGCTTTGGACTTGCTGTCGGGTTTGTCGCGAATCTGGGGAAAGATGGACATCAGAAACAAAGCGCTTCTAACGTCATGACTCGTTGTGAATCCACCTCGGCACCAACCACTGCCACCGCTTCTCGCTGTGGCTTTGATGGCGGGCACAACTCGTCCCGAGTTGTGCCCGCAGAACAGAATTTCCGAAGCCTCCCTGTCGCCCCTTATGATACTGTGCAGTTTCAATATCTGGACTTCCCTCCTGCGCGCTCTCGCTACGGCAATTGGCTGCCCTGCTCACCTTTTGTGCCACACACTCTAACTTATCAGCCACAGCATGCCCTCAATACTTCCATCCCCTATGAGGCAACGACCAGGTGAGTCACTTCGATTAAGACTACCGCTACTGACGAGGCTCAGCTGTCCTTACCTTTAGCATTCACTCACTTTATCGTCAACATCAGAATGGCAGTTCGTGTTCTATTTATCATTCACACCAATTCCCAGCGACATTGTGATTGTCGCATAATCGAAGTGAGTGTATCCCCTTCCCCGGATGCTCAAGGGTATCCAGTTAACACGTACTCAGAACCCTCACACCGACATCGCCATTGCTCTTGATTCGCATGATACTCCTGCCTGCATTGCTGAGATCGGACTGGACTGGAAAGGGATGGACTCTTGGGGACATTTGTTAGTTTCGTTATGTTTAGAGGTACTTGCTGTGTTTATGAAATGCTGCCGCTTTCGGCATCTCAAGCGCGTAGCTTATGCAATTATGTGCTGAGGCGGGCTGAGGATGCCTTCCGATAATGGCAAACCTCACAAGAAGCCTTCTGGAGCTACGGATGGCCAGACGACTCCATCTCGGTCGACTTTCAGGTTTGGCAGGCGACAGGCTTCGGAGGGTACATGGTCACGGTCAGCATCTGAATCTACTGCCACGAGCGAACGCGCCTCGTCATATTCGAGTAGTCCTCTTGGCGACAATTTAGCTTCGCCAGGTGGAAACCTCAGTGGGCCGTATGATTCATCTCAGACCGCTGTCCGTCTTGTACACAGACAACGACCTTCTGAGTCGGATTCAATCGCTGGCTCCATAGGAGGAGCGGACGCACTTGGTGTCAATACCGCGGCTGTGGTTCTATCCCCAGAAACCACATCTCCTCGAGCTGCGACCCCATTGAGACGTACTCGCCCCGACGCTACACCCCCACCTTCCAGGCCAACAACACCGATACCGTCAAAGTCTCGGATGCACTGGAACCAGCTACGCAATGCCATAGTACCTGGTGTTACCCCGCCTCCCTCAATTAGACCACCTGTTCATGACCCAGTTCCTCCCTATCCCCATTCGCCAACGCCCCTTCACGCCCCCAGACTGTTAGGCCTTCTCGTTTTGCGCGCCTTGGTTTTCGTCAAGTCGTTGACCATACCCGTGAAGTGGCTCATGACGAAATTGGCAGGTTTAACGCGGAAGTATATCAAGCTTGTGCGAGCGCCAGGTTCGGCGACGTCAGGCAGAAGGTTGAGAGAGAAGCCTCTCAGTCAGTGTATGTCCCTTTCGTGTCGACTACATCCCTCCCTTTGTCTTCTGCCACCGCTGCTAGTCAAACAAGTAGGTTCAATCAGTCGACAGAATCACTTGGACGAGCCGCTCCCTCCCTTAGGCTACTTCATCAAACCTTGGTACGATACGCATCAATTTCGTCGCCCGTAGGGATTGTAGCATGCCTTCCGTATGAGCCAGAGGTTCTATCAGTTCTTTTGATACCCTTCATGATGGAGACTGGTCTCGAGGATGAGGAGCGGTGGCTTGCAGTGGAAACCTTCGAGATTGCCGTCAAGACATGGCGTGGCTCGTCTGAACAGGTGACGAAACCATTATGATGTCGTAATTACTTTGGCTCATGTTTCAAAGTGCGGCGTTGACCGAGTTTTATGGTGCTGCAAAGCTGGGTGCACTCCAGCGTCACCCGTGCGCTCCCGTATTCTGGCCATGCTGTCGAATTTGCTATTCTCCTCCACACCCTTACAGGACGCAGATCCCCTTTCTCTACAGAATGTTTTTCAAGGTTTACAATTACTCCTCCATGCTTTTAGTAGGCATGCGCAACTATCCGACGTGGATACAAACGTTGTCCGCGAACTCTGCACACGTGTATCAAGCGGAGCATGCGGACAGCTAGACGTGAATCGAATTGAGCAAGAGTATGGTGCAGAGTGGAGCTCTCTAGACACAGAGGAATCGATCCGCGCACAGATCACGGCTGAAAGTGTAATGCGATGCATGCAGGATGGTTCTGAAAGCTTCAGGCGGTGGATTTTGCATGAGTCGGTGGAGGTGCTTGTTGAGACCATATCTGCCCTCTACATTGCTCCTGATTAATGCTTCCCTTCAGACTTACTGGCCTTTATCTTCTGGGCCATTGAGTCCGCTCTGCAAAAAGATTATCTCGCGTCGCTTGAGCACGTTTTTCCGATCGTCGCTCCATTTACTCCAGTCAGACATGACTGAAAGCGATCGCCGCTTTCTGGATTCGGACGCCAATGTCGTAATGCATCTCTTTAAACACCATGCACTGGCTGAACTAGACCAACTGCCGGTGCCCATACATGCACTCGATAGTCGTGCGCTCGCTATTGAATTGCTTCTGGGCCTTTTATCTGCAGACGTACAGGGTCTGAGGGAGCAAGTCACGGGACTCATTTGCAGGTGGTGTGACGATTCCAATGGGTGGAAAGACTGTATGGAAACTGCAGTCCGCCTTCTCGTTAGTCGTGTCTATTTCCCTGTTGGTTTTGGTCTTATACCCTACTCAGATAGAGAAGGCCGAGTGGTCCCATCTCACCAAAGCGCTTCAAGCTGTGGCGAACGAAGTACCCGAGGAGGGACGTAAGCGTATCATATCAAATGTTCTCCCAGCCTTACACATGGTAAGGTTTATTCTTCTCGTCGTCGCCCCTTGGCTCACGTAAAGTCGTAAGCGTCTGGTTATAGACCCGCCTCCATATCCGCTACCGTCTTTGACTTCGCTTTTGCAATCGTTAGTTGAGTTGTACCCCCAGCAGTTCTATAAACCCCTCTTTAGCCTGGCTGGGGCGTCCAAAGGCCCGACTCTTGTGGGACATCTCGGTGTTGTGACTGCCCTAGCTCGTTATCTTCCGGATTTTTGGATTCGTGATTCAGAAATGATGTCAGTCGCTCTGATGAGCGAAGTTGGAGGTGCCCTCGGTAAAGGAAAGTTGAAGGAGGGCCAACCGGTACCATGGTCAAGGACAAGGATAGGCCAATCCTTGATCATGCTGGAGCTAATTCGATGCGTAAAGGAGTTAACACAAGAGAAAAGGAATCTCACCTCCGTGAGTATGCCAAGGTTTACTACAATTCAATCTGACTCGTTCGTAGCCCCGAGATGGCGCTCAAGCTCAAGCACTTCGGTTTGTCACAGGGCTTGAAGCTCGGTTGGCCATAATGTTGGAAGCAAAAGTGCGTGCTTCCTGTTATCGCCTTAGTTGCATTACCAATTCCATCTTTACAGGAGCAAAATGCATTTGTCCCCTTTTCTCAACGAATTCTATTGAGCATACTATTCCTTGAGATACGATTGTTTTCCAGATCATTAAAACCGTTAGTCTAACGTTTCCTTTCTTGAGTATCCTGACAACGGTCATCCAACAGTGCTCAATGGCTTCAAAGAATAGTGACGTGGGTTACACAGTCATATTCCGGAGCCGTTTTGCAGAGCGTAGACAACCCTTTCATTAACGAACATGAATATCCTCAACAGCGCGTAGGGGACGAGGCTTATGATGAAGTCATAACAACTGTGGGGATGATACATTCCCTGTATGTTGCTTGCTGGCAGTCTCCTCACCCCAATTCGCGGGTCTGTACGGTTGTTGTCCATCATTGATACTACTCATTGGACCTTCGCAGCGCAGCACCGTCCTTTTTTCGCCATCTATCAACCTCCGTTCTCAAGGGAATACTGCGGAACAACCTGTCGAAGCAGAACCAGTTAAAGAACGTGAAGAGCTTTTGGCTATCTTGTCGGCTGGCGTTGCGTCCGCTACGTTACGCTTACTGGTAGCGGTTTGTGCTTTGCTCACCCCAACAGAGCACCGTGCCCTTGCTCCTGTGTTATGGTCGCAATTCATGGACAACTCTGACCCTCGCATACTGGCTCCCGTAAGTGAATACACACGTGACCTAAGAATGTTATTTAATATTTGCCTGTTAGGCCTGTTTCTTACTGACACATTGTTTCGAGAGATCCCCTGAAGATACAACCAAATGCATCGAAGATGACAGGCATAGGTACGTTGCATCTACGTACTAACTTTACACTTCTCAATGGTTTAGCAGCTCCGATAGTGCAACCAGACGGGTCGTGATCCGACGCCTAATGTCCTTGTACGCTTGGCGTTCACAGCTCCTCTCCCAGACATATATCTACGACCGAGGACGACGAAGACCTTTCAAGTTGGCTCGACAGCCAATCACGTTTGTAGCTATCGATGTTGGATCTGGGAGTTATGTCCACGAGCAAACCGAGGAGGATCGCAAGCACCTTCCTGGTGGGACTTTACCGTTCGAGTTGCGTAAAAGATTGGCGGAAGTCGGGTGGGAGCAGGACGATGTGCCTACGGACAGTCGACTAGAAAAAGTCAGAGCCCCTATCTCGTTGTTTCCGATCTCTCAGCTTGACCGTATCAACACTGTGCGCGAGCCAGTCACTATGTCTCCCTCACCCAGCGCAGAAAGTGGCAGGCCTCTACTTCGTCGTAAATCCAGTGCTTCAGGGCATCATCCGGGAGCGAAACGTCGGCCGGTGTTCGTCCCCGCCTTGGTGTCTTCTTTTGCATCCATGGCCCTGCTCGCTGCGGATTTAGACACAGTTGTGGCGAGTGATGCACGAGAAGCAATCCTTCTTATGCTTCGTGATGACCCTGTCATGCTTTGTCGACCAGTCATGGACACGTTATCCGCGGATCTGGCACAAATAGGAGATGCAATTTCTTTGCTTCGCGCTCTTCTTCATATCCACAACCGCCTCCCTCCCTCCGCGAGCCACCATATATTTTGTAATTTAGGTGGATTCCTGAAATATGTCTCTCGCGATTCCGACACGGATCCAAAGGCTCTTCGCGCGTTTTCCTACACTGTACCCATTCTTTCCAAGTTGATTAATCAGGTTAGCAGCCTTTCTATTAAGGATTTGCGTCGATCAAAGTTCGAAATTTACGTCTTCCCGTCCGGATCGCTATGGTTTCCTTCGACAGCACTGCCATCCACTATGTTTCCACAGTCACTTGGCCCTACCGTTAACCCCTTCGACGAACTCCCACCCCAACTTGTGGCTATCTGTATGATCCGCACAGCACAAAATATGCTTTTATTTGATATGCTCAAACATAAACCACAAGAGGCACACATCGTTCGGAAGACCCTAACGAGACTAGTTCTTCCCGGGGAGAGTACTGGGAAAGAATTGGATGCTCGCAGCTTTCTACCCAAACGAGTACCCGGAAAGCGACGACGAAGTGGTTACCACCAGGTTTCTTTAGCCCTAAGTAGGAGCCATTTACTCCTCTTGGGGCAGCTTTTTCGAACAATGTCTAGAAGTTTCAATAACAGGAGTGAGTTGGCACGCCTGTTCGATGGCCTCAACAGGATATTGCTGGCACATGGAGATGATATTGGAGTTGTTAGCCATTCTTTGATAGGTCAGCCGCTAGCCTTTAGTCATTCTTGCCTACTAATTATATATGGCAGTTTGTATGATTGGAGTCACGCGATTCAGGAGATTCGTATCGTCCAGCAGAGGCTTCACACTTTTCATGCCAAGCCTTTTAAAGGTGTACGCCGAGGCGGAAGGTCACTTAGGCATTCGACATGCCATACAGTATGCCTCGAGCCGCTTTTACGCCATTCACGAAGAGGCGTATCTCTTTCAAAGCGTCGACCTTGCTTCGAGTATCCTCGTAAGATTGGAACACTCGGAAGACCAGGATTGGTTTGCTAGGAAAATATGGCGGTTGTTTTCAGCTCTCAAGGCACCACCACACCAGGGCATACCAGACGCTGCCGGCATTCGTGATTGCAATAGGACAGAGGAGCGGGAGGCGCTTATTGCAGCCACCGTCACCGACGAGACCCGACAGGCAGCCACGCAAGAATCACCTGGTGGAGAACAGCTGAAGAGAATACTTACCTTGAGACAGTACGACAACAAGCTACTTCAGCTAGATGATCTGGCGAAACTATTCCTTACAGTCATCGCTCATGATCACACAGTGGTACGGTCTCAAAATTTCCTTGCATTGTTTCGACGTATGGCCCCAGAATTTTATCATGGCTCGAAATCAGCTCGTGATGTTTTACGAGATGGTATATCCGCGCTCGGTTCTGCCCTATTCACGAAACCTCTTCGTCAGAAAGCTGCCGAGGTCGACCAGGGACGACCACTGCAGCACAGTGCCCTTGATACCCTTGCACGTGGGTCAGATCAAAGCGTCAATGTTTTTGACGACCCTTCCACCCCCTGCAACCATGTAATCATGCGAAGGGAATATCTTGGTCTAGTAGTAACGTTCACCCAAATGGGCGGTGACCTTCGACAAGGAACCATACGACGCGCAATGGATCTTGTGAAAGGCCTACAGAAAGAGTTGACACGTCCAGAACCAGAGGCCGAAGGTATTTTCCTTCACAAGCTCACAGAAGGTTCTTTCTCGCGTTTGGGTATAACTGCGAAGCAAGCACTCGCTCTGTTGCATGATATTGCACCCGTGATGCGGGCTTTTTCTCTGTCCATGGACTGCAGTGGTGTCATGGACTCCGTTACACGGCTGCTCAAGCAGCCAGAACTGGCTAACAATGCCGGGTTTGTTCAATTCGTCGTTGACCAGATTGCCGGACCAATGTTAGAAGCTTGCGGGGATGCAGCATCCGAAAATTTACTCATGTCTCTTCCAATCAGGACTTCCGTAATATCGCTCGTGTGTCGCACAGCAGCCCTAGGAAACGTCAATGTGGCAAACGTTATCGAGAAACAGACTCCCTCCCCTGGATTTTTAGCAGGAATAGTCCTGCCCCTCTGTTTGACCATGAAGACCTCGGGAGAAATTGCGACAGAGAACCAGTGGCAAGCCAACGAGCGTGCTGGGCAACACAGCCTTGTCTTTGCTCGCCTTTTGGTATATGCCATGAATGCCTGTCGTGGAGTCATAGAGGTCGAGAATGGGAGGTCCTCGCCGCTACCGACACTTCACCGACGAGAGTCTGAACGAAGCAAACAATCATCTCGGTCACTGAGTCGGATGCCCCTTGCCACGCTGGCAGTCGTGGTGCAGATCATCAAGGCTATCATCATTCGCACCGCAGATGACCTATCCAAGGGACTCGCTGGAATCTGGGGCCGAGTGGCTCGGTTTTTGCAGCAACTTTTGGACGATGGGGATGCACGCTTCGCCCTACCATCAGGTTCATCGCCGATACCGTCGCCCTGGCACTCTCCACAGCTAGGCCCGAGTCCAAAGAGCACTCATGGACGGGCCCGGTCTACTTCTTCAGATGACCATAACTTTCCATCGGCCGCTAATAGTATTAGTGCTCCTCGAGCTGTTGATTATCTTACGTGGTCACTCTGTGAATTTCTCTGTTGCGCTCCCTCACCTTTGACCCTCCAGCTGCGCCTCTGGATGCAGGAAAAGGTGCACAGGCTGGATGCAGAATTAAAAGCGAGAGAAGTCCCCGGTCCATATCTGGGACGCGATTCCCGCCGCCTTTCTTCCTCCGTATTTGCGAGAGCCCGTGGTTCGTCCACATCACCAGACGCGCTACGAGCCTCGGCTGTGCTCTCCAGAACACCGAGCGAGTTGAACTTATCAGCGTCCTCCACAGATTTCAATAGTTACGCCCGGTTTTCTCCTCCTACTTCTCCTCGTTCGCCGCATCCGGCGTGGACTGGACCTCGGATAGTTCATCTTGGCCCTGCAAAAGATCATCATTCTATGTTTCAGCCAGTAGAAAGATTTTCCGAGGACAGCCAATTGAAGAGCCTTGCGCGTCATACCTATATTGGACTACCTTCGCTCGTAGAAAGGACACGAGATCGGATTCGGCTCGTGCAGACCTGCATGGGTTACACTCGGCTGTTACCTATAGAAGGCCAAGGTAGTGAACTAAACGAGACAGCTCTCAAGGCTTGGACTGGGGCATCAGCATTAACTATGCTCGCAAAAGAAGCGGAACTATTAATGGAAGAATTTCCTGAGAGTTTCCACGAGACCTTGGGCGGCGAGTTCGTCGATGTGCCTTCAAATCCGGCCATTGAACCGACTCAGGAAAATAGTCCAAACAGATCACCCATACTCTGACGGGGAACTTCATATTATGTGTTTTAACTTATTCAGTTCTGTATGGATTTTTAGAGATTACGTGAATCAATTAGCATGAGACATAGTGCCCGTACATGCTGTATAGTCCACAAAAACTAAAGGGGATATGACTTTACGCCCAAGATAAAAGAACAGATCCACCCAGCACGAGGCCTGTGTAGAACTTCCACGAGTTCAGGCCGCTGACAGCCATGCTTGGTGCTCCGTTCATGGTGGTCGTCTCATTGGTGACCAACACCGAAGGGATCTGAAGCCCGTTGGTTGATGCGTTGGAGCCATAGACGTAAGATTGCGCGCCAGAGGGCACTGATCCTGCCGGATCAGAGCAGTTGATAGAGACCGACTGAATGATGGTGTAGAAGTGCCCGGCAGCGACATAGTCTGGGTCGTTCCAGTTGATCATTCTGGTACGAGATCGTGAGTGGGGAAGAGAGAACATGCATTACAGCGACGGCTTACCCTCCAGCCCATTGAACAGTGCCGGGTGCAGAGGTGTTGATGCCAGCTGGCCACAAACTAAATGATTCTCGGTCAGTGGGAATGCATTGGGATATTTTGAGATAGACCTTAATTGTACTCGAGCCGGCGTCGAAGGATAGGCACCCTTCAAGTCGGCCTTGGATACAGTGCGATCTATCTGCCCATCGATCAGGAAGCGTAACGTATCTGGCTGCCAGTCGATCTTGAAGAAAAGGCATATCAATATGGCGTGTTCAAGAGCGTACAATAATAGTTTGGGCACCGTGTAATCATGGTAATTGGCAAAGGTGTCCGTAAGGTTGTTGATGGTGAGGCCGTTGTTGTCTGTAACGGATGGGCTGATTAACGTCTAAATAGGTGTGTAAACAAACCCCTCACAGTTCGGCACGCCAAGCCAGTAAAAGTTGGTTTGTCCCTGGGTAGTCTGATTGCCTGAGATGGGGAGAACAATCGTCGTAAGCGCTCAACCCGATGGACAAACCAAAGGAGACACGTACCGGGAAATTCCCAATCGATTTCGTCCTTTGCGTCGGACATGGTAATGAATGCAGTCACAACACCCGCCCAACGACCGGTTTTAACTTGATAATACGAAAGAAAATATTGTCTCAGCTCTTATCAGAAGATAAGCTACTGAACCCACGGCGAGCTGTAACGGTCCCATAATGAAGATAACGGGTGGACGAAATCCTAGTGCCTCCGTTCGCCTGGGTGAGTGTCAGGGCCAGTTCACCACCGTTCTGGTTCGTGTTGAGAACGTTCCCCTTGTCGACCACCCAGTCTAATTATCCATGACTGTGAGACTGGGAATTCCAGCTGGCAATGTCAGACGCACCATGTGCAGTGGCATTTCCATCGTAGTGAGAAGCATTTGTAAGGATACGCGAATTGTCTGGGAATGTGTGCTGGAAGAAAATGGGTATTTAACGCGTCCAATTCCGAACTCGGACATACTATGGCGCTTTGGCATAGAGGTGATGGCTCGCATGATGATGGGGTATGAGACCATAAAGGATTACAGCCACCAAGACAGAAAGTCTGCCAGGTTGTTATGATTCTGCTGCATTCAAATTACCGGGTGGACGACGTACAGATCCCGTGCCGCAGAAACCGAACTCTGAGCAACAAGGCGCACTAGACGGGCAAGACGAAGAAGCGTTGCTGAAAAGAGTGGTTAGGCCAACAGTGTGTACTGTTGCACACACGAACCAGGTGATTCCACCGCCTTGAGCGAGCACAGGAAGAATATGGGAGAAGACAGGAATGGCTACGAGGATAGCCAACCGTGCAGAGAACATGAGTATTGATAATTCGGTGTTAAAAGAGTGTGGCTAATACAACGAGTGTGGCAGACAGCCTGTGTCGTGGTTTTGGTTGAGACGGTGAGGGTAGCTTGGCTACGAGAGCAGGGCTGGATCGGCCCTCCGTGCGCTCAATCGGCAGTGACGAGCCGCGGCGTCAGTCATACTCCCCATTGAACGACCCTTGTGTTGATCCACAAGGTTCGAGCTACCGTACTACCGGTAGTGTGTCTCTGACATGCACCATGAATGCCAATGCTGCTCAAGTCACACGAATACTATCTCGAATCCGCTAAGCGCTATCATACAAAAAGACTTTAGAAGACTGGATACAAGGTATGGAAATAGCCAGCATCGTCGTCAGCAGTCTAGCAATAACAATTGCTTGAACTTTGCTTCCCAATCATCAATCTCTGCATAAGGGTCAAAACCAGAAGGGTGTTCCGCCGGGCGGAGCCCTGCGGGAACGATCTGTATTACTGTACCAGTTACTGAACCAGCCCAGATGAATATGAGGGGAACCAATACTCCACTTTGAGCATTGGAGATGGCCTGAGGCCGTCTGACGAGTTCGTCCCAATAAGCCTCCGACGCCCCCAGATGACTTTTCAAGTTTCTCTCTCGCAGAAAAGAAATCATGTGCGCAGTCTCCCCGACGATCATAGATTCGAATCTGAAGCTTTTGGGTGGATCAGGAAACGAAGTGCGTTCGATGCTGAGCCCCAGACAAAGGGAAGAGGCGTTGGAAGGGTTGCTGCGTAAATGGAGTGCCTGAGCAACACCCCACGTGAGAGGATCACGTTGAGCCTGTCCATATTCTCAGATCGCAGAGCTCATGCGGTTTAGAGACCATAACAACGCACGCGAATCCATTTCTTGAGATCAGACAATAGTCGACGCTGAGGCAGGCCCGCGGCCTGGTCGCCACCGGTCTTGGCTGCTGATGCTTTACCAGTAGCCTTCGCATTGACTTTACAGAGTACTTTATGGGATTTCCAGTCATCCTTTTGACATGATGGGCTCTGTATAGATCACAGGTTTAAAATTAAGCTTCAAAGGCAAAGAACTTGAACTAGTACACAGTAATGGGCTCGGCGACATCCCGCACAAAGTCGCATATTCGTTGACATCCGACCGCAAGTGGTCGACTGACAATTATGAAGAAAAGGTTCTTTCTCTGCTGCCCCTTGTGAAGTTGACATGGTGCTGGATAAGAGACACACGCTTCGACTTCTCTATTCAATGTACTATTGTCCTGGGTGACGCCAGGTTCCCGGTACTTGAACCGCGTCAAAGTCTCAAGTGGCGCTTGTAGACGTGTGTGGGTCCAGACCTCCACATCGCCTATAACACTGGACGTGCTTCGCAAGGACGCTAAAGAGACCTTTGCTGTAGAAGAGGGTCTCTGGAAGCCCAACATTCAACTTGAAGCTAGAAAATCAAGTCCTTCGTTCTGATTGCTGCAGCATGCCGACCTGCGAGCCAGCATAGCTTCCTCCGAGTCTGACAGACACCAAAATGGAACTCCCGATATTAGCATCCACAGACATTGGAGGTATTATCAGCAGAAGACCGACCACTGATAATGACTGTCGTTGGCAACTATTTTGCCTACCGACCTCGGCTTATCCCACATCAACCACCGTGGAATAAATTTGAGAAAACAAGCTATGGTATTTGGTCATTCGACCCCAAGTTTTGAACGGTCATCCCGCGGCCCAGTGGGTCGATACCCCCGATCGTCGCAATTGGCTGTCTCAAAGCAGGATGATGGCAGTTGTCTGTGGAGGCGGGTTATAGTAGCAGTCCGTCAGCCTAGCTAGGTGGGTTTACCGATGCTCAACCATATCCTGGCCCACCGTACGACATAGGGCCCGTACTAATCCAGGTGTATTATTTTGCCATCCATTTCTGCATGTAACGCTTAGTGTGTTATGGGTGTGGGTGGATATCTGCTGGGCTGTCGAGGTGAGAGAATCCAGTTCCTGATTATGGCAGCTGTGCCTACAGCTTAAAGTATAAAACTGAACACCTATTTGGACTTACCTGTGCACATACCCTAGAACACATGCCCTTAAGCTGTCTTTGTGTCACCTCAGAATCGGGGCGCCCCTTTTTCTTTCTTTCTATTCTTTTCAAGTCTCTTTCGACGGATCTCAGGCATCAGCAAGAGGCCAGGGGAATTCATATAATAAACAGCGCAGGTGTCTGACAAACTCGTATCTCACCTTCAGGCCCTACGCCCTCAAAATTGAACACCCCCATCGGGATATAAATTGGGCTTCGGGTACTATTATGCCGCGTAATCTATTCTTTGGAGCGTCTTTGCTACCAATAGATATTAGCTCAACTGAATTGAAAATATTAGGCAGTTGAGCTAATATCTATTGGCAGCAAAAATACTCTAACAGATTGCCTCGAGTTCTTGGTGGACGTGTTCGTCAACGGCAGTCTCCGAGTATTCGGATCCGTAAACTTGCCCAGTACTTCTGTCTTTGGGCAGGGGTACCGCCCGGACCCTAGGACCCCGTCTTCTTTCTTTGATTCGGCACCAGATTCAGATCTAGGAGTTCATTACTAATACGACACAGGAACGATTCTGAATGGATTCATGGGCGTCCCGGGCCTGGGAAAGGGCCATCAGACGCAAGTCTGAAGATGAGCGTTCATGCAGGGTAAAGTGTGCCTCCGAGGATAGAGAGAAAGACTGACTACGAACGTATCTTAGGATAAATGATGTAGAGTTCGGGGAGCTAGCGCCGTCTTGAGTTTGTACTGAGAAAGAAGTCATGTTGAGGTGTGTGTATCATGCTAGAATAGCGACCAAATAAGCTGCCACCGAAAGATTGCAATCCACGGGGAAGTTGTAACAAGTTACAACAGCTATCCGGGGACAACTCCCGAAGTACCTCATATCATCCAGAGAGCCGCCGTTCAGGGTGGTGCGCGCTTCAAGCTACTTCGACGAGTTTGCAACCTCGAAGTAGTGTAGTTGAACAGATCGGGCAGATCTCTACGATGTACCATTTGAATACCCTCTTAGCCACTCGCTTCTTACCTTCAAGAATGTCACGTTTCCGGCTTATATGTGCATCGATTACGCACGCCACATAGGTCACCACCGCGTGCCAGCAGTCATCCATGGGCACTGTATCATGTTCACTACGCGCCTTATCGTGATACGTCAGACTTGGTTTAATATGAAGGAGTAAGAGACGTAGGGCCCTTAAAAAACGGCACAGAACATGCTTCAAGTTCCCGACCCTCTCCGGACAAAAATAATTTGATTTTTTTTTTGGAAGTTCCTGTGTTGACCACATCGTGTACTAGCTTCAATAGTGTTGTTGTGAGCATGAGCATCAAGCATGAACGCAGACAAGGCCCAGCTGAAATACTGGACAATGGATCGTTGAATCTGAGGGGCCGGACTTCGTATGGGCACACACATGACCTCTTAACCCAATGAAATTACAGTGCCGCGTAAAGGACGTATCATAACGTACTGGTATAGAGGCACGCCATGAATCTGCCAGAGCATGCTGTTGTTTGAACAGGAAAAGGCCTTGACGGAATGCTACAGACGATATGACGATGGTCCTCAGCGAAGGCCAACTGGCGGGTACGTATTGATTCGGAAGCGTATCTCAGAGCAATTAATGTGATACTTTACTGAGTGACTTGTTGAGGGTCCAAAGTGACATGGGTCGGCTCGTCGGGCTGGTGGAACTCGGCCCTCGGCTGCGAGCTAATCGCCACACACCACCATCCTCTTCAAGTCAACGATCACGAGACACCCAAAGATCAAAAAAGAAAATCGAGGAAGAACATGAAAAGGAAAGGAAAGGCGCAAACGGTATCTGGGTACGTACTTTGGTGACATTGCTCGTTACCAGCCCGCAGCCCGCAGTCATGAGCCACTTCGTAGAATCATATACTAATAGCTTGTTCCTCGAGTAGCGCGAATTGGATCCCACGAGGGAGAGCTTACTGGAATGAGTGGGTAGACAACTAAACTTGGCCGTGTCGGCATGTTTATCCGGGCCAAGAGCAGCACAGCAACACTTGTTGAATTCACCTCCAGCAACCCCTTTCCACAAGCATCGTCTTGGAACACATGGCGACTTTGTTAACGAGCTCAAACATGGATGCAGACATACGGGTGCAGAGCTCGGTAGGTAATCGATGGTGACCAGGATCTCAGTATGCTGAACTTGGTCCGGAATATAGGTACAACGACCGTGTGCTGAGCGACCCTCTGACGTTAATGGGCTTCTGCTACAATATAAATGAAAACAAAAACGCAGCAATTACATCACAGAGCAGTCACTAGGGAGAGTTCCAGGTGAAATTGCGCAACTCACAGAACATCCCGGGCCGGGACCAAAGTAGGCATCATTGCTGGCTTGCAAGGTCATAGTTCGTCTAATTTCTCCAAATAGCATGCGGAACTAGAGATTTGAGAATGCCTGAAAGGTCCAAGCGAGAAGGCTGCGCCCACTGTTTATGACAGTGCACAGCATTGCCTTGCTTGGATTTTGATGGTCTACTTCTCGCTTGCCAGGATAGATGGAGATCATGCCATAGCCAGGATGTTTAGGCCATTGAGACATATGAGGTCGACGCGGCGAAACAAGGCTTCCCCGGCCGTGTAACTCGGGCGTGGACTATGCCCGTCACCGCCTGCTAAAAAAAAGCCTTCCACCCGGTCAGGGCCTAGGCTAGTCGTCGAGCCGGAATCCGAAGAACGTACCTATGTGTTGGAAGGTGCTGCAAGACAGTAAATGCTTCTCCCTGATGATGGAGTGTGGAGAAAGTTTATTTTCTGCCCGGCCCGGCAGCGTTCGTACCATAACGCTGGCTCACCGTCCACAGGCAGATATGAACGCAAGGTTGAATTCACGGGGCTATTCCCAACTATGGTCGACTATCTGCCTTCTGCCTGGGCGCTGAAGTTTAACGCATCTGTCGGGGCTCGTGTAGCAAGGATAAGCTCGTCTGTCCTGAGGAAGAAAGAAGCTGATGGCCCTCTTCTGTATTTCAGGATCAAATCAACGCTCGTCTTATATGATTAGCCAGCCTTCGGTTAGTTTACTCGCCTTGCCGATCCGACTGAAATTCTTCTCGGCAACGTCCCGATGACTGAGAGACACCTTATCCTCAGCCTTATACACGTAGCAGACACTCGACGAGGTCCCTTCAGGTCACATGGTACTTAATTATCACGGTTGCACTTGACAATCTGGCTGGTATCTGTCCTCCTGATCCATATGTTCTCCTTCTTCGGCTGCGTCCGCTCTTCTACGCGTCCCACCGCTCCATCTAACCCATTCGGGCCCTTTGAGCCCATCCGGTACCTCCGCAAGTTGCGCCCATCGGCGTCAAAGCCGGACCTTGTTTAGCTGACGTATTGCCCCCGAATTGACCCTTCGTCCGCTGTTCCGTTCCTATATCTCTCGCGTCCCATAGCAGGCAGTCATCAGAAGAGCCCTCAGCCGACGGATTCACCAAATCGGTAATAGACGCAGCGAAGCCACCTTCTCTTATCTGCGAGTTATGGCCGCCCTTCCAGAACCCATGGGAGCGCGTGTTTAGGCTCTCTTTGGTGGCTTATCAGTATCTCTGGATCATCTTCAGACAAGGGACTCCAATGACAACTCGTGCCTCGTGCTCTTCACGAGGGCTGAACCATCTTCTTGATGGCTATCCACACTCATCCCCTTCTTCTCGTAGCCAACAAATGAACGGTTAACATCTGGCCTACTTGTGGCTGATTTTTCACTTGAGCTGTGGAAACAATTGCGTAGCCTCGAATTCTCTGCATGTGTTCCAGTCACCAGCCTGGTAGCCGGTGACTTTCATACGCATTATTCTCGGGAACAAAGCACGACAGTAACCTTCAATCCGATGTACGCCACCTGCTAGGTATCTCGGACTCTGGATATCTCTATGCCTGAGCCATTCCATGCATTGCATGTTTTCGGTGCTCCCATTTGCTCACTTGGCTTCATTTGGTTCTCGATCATTTTACGCTAAGAGCCTGGCGAAACTTTGGATACAACACCGGGACGTGGAACCTGAAATCCGTATGCCATCTCATCCAAGCTAATTTCGAGATGATCCTGCTATCCCTCTCTAAGGCGCACTACGTGAGGGAATTCAAGCTTGGAACCAGGAACGCCATGTCTTCGCATTGCAGGCCCGGTTCCTTCTTGAGGGATTGACAGGCATTTGGCTCCACCCTGGTCGTATTGCGATTCGTGGTCCTGCGTTCACACGGGGGCACTCACAGGTCCATGGGCTACGGAAACACTTGGCGGTCTGCTGGTCTTTCGAGTTCCGTCCCGGTCTCCGGTACTATGCTCGACTCTGCTACCATTATGCTCATTGATCCACCTGGGCACCTGCACTCGCTCAGGTTATAGGTGCACCATTATTAACCAGATCATTTGCAATCCACATGAAACCTTTGTCTTTCAGAGTACCCGGAAGGACAAACCAGGATATCAACATGATTTCCTCCTGGATCCTAGCCACAGCTTAACTACTGTTTTGGATTCGGGCCTGAGGACCGGCTTCATTCACGAGACCTTCGTTCTTCCATGGCCCGTCTTCTCTGCATGGCACGGTGCTAACGTCATAACGGCGACGCATGCTCGCCCAACGACTATTCCCATCCAGGATCGGCCTTACTCACTAGGAGGAGATTCCTCTCTACAAATACCCATGCATCCCGTGTCAATCGCATCCTAGTTATTTCCGGGCGTTCCAGCCATGCGGTGCTGGATCCTATTCGACGGGTATGCTCGCCTGGCCAGCTACACATTTCACGCCTCTGCCTGCCTCGGTCAGTTCGGCACGCGACTCGGGCGTCGTTGTTCCACAACGTGGCGTCGAGGCTCCAGAGCAGACACCCATAGCACAGACCTACGCCCGCATGTAATCTTACGAATCCAGTGACGCAATGCCTTATATCTGGCATGCTGGAACGCAAGGTTTGAGTTCTGCGGATATACCCGCTAAATGCCTCAGTCACTTGTCGTCCTCACGTTACCTTAATAGGAGTACAACCCCTCCGGCTAACGCTTGAACCCAGTCAGACTTCAGGTCTGAACTCGGATCTCAAAGTCCTTCCTTTCATAATTGCATGCACTAGTGAGAATCAGGTTTGAGGGATGGCTTGCCCGTTTCGGAACGAGGCATTCGAAATGGTGTGGACATTTTGCTGCCTGCGGCCCTCGGGTTCCCAGCGACCAGCCAAAAGCAAACACTTGACTGTCCAAGCACCCGCCGGACGGGTTTTGCAGGTGAGCGAGGTTGTTCCTGCTGTCTGGCCCCTTGGGGCATATCGCATTGTGCTGTCGCGGTGCCTTATTGTTGTCTTCTTCACCGCCCATAGGCCTTGCAACATCACTTGCGGACACACGATCCGATCCTTCCGAGTGCTTATCTATTGTTATCTACCCGCTCTTACTGGCGCTAGCACCACAACCTCCAATGAGCTGCCATGTATTGCCGCCGCATACAGTTTGGCACTGTACGAACGCATGTGAACTTTTCCTGATTCCGAACCTCGGTCGTCTGGATGGCGTGCACTGGACATCCAGACTCCGGTGGGACATACGAGCTCCACGCCGGACATCTCGCATCCCGACCGCGAAGATACGAAGTACGCACGGGTGAAAACCAGTATTCAATCCGCAAGCGACGTAGATCGGGGATTCTACGTTCTAGCCTCGAACCAGCATAATCCAGGAACTATGCGCGAAGAAAAATCCATCACTGAGGGCATTGAGTTGAAGAGAACATCACCAGCCTGAATATTAAATATATATAGCAATACAAGTATGCCTATTTTATCACTTGTCCTTATCTTTCGGTTTGTGTCACCCGTGCGGGGTGGCTGTGCCTGTCAGTACATGCTACGCTGCAGATGCCTCGGCGGGGTATGATATCTGGTCAAGATACGGCGAGCTAGACGGCTTGAATAATCCAGGACTGCTCTCGCGCGTGAACCTATCTCCCATTCAGACTTCTTGAGATGCTCGCATTTAAGGTCCGACCCTTCTGTCTTGCCAGGAAAGGCACTCAGAACTCTGCACTTGTCCTTATACGCCGCCATATGCCATCATCCGAGCATGTCAGCCGTCACTGAGCGCCCTCAGACATACTGCCGCTGCGATCCTTCCAATCAAGGTATTATACTGGGCAAACGTGTGTCATAGCGCGTTGGGGCATACGAAAGAAGCCCACCTCTCACAGCCCACAACGGCGCTACTCGCGGTGCCAGGTCTAAGGCAGGCAGAATCGTCATCCGACAGCGGGCTGGCATATTGGTCGCGCTACATACACATGCGCTTCGTGAAACCATGTAACGAGTCTGAGACATGTTGGAAATCGATGCATACGCATGTCCGGATATGTAGAGCAGTCGCGTGACGGAAAAAACTGTGTAGCACACCGGGTCACCGGCCCATCCAACCCTTTAAGGCGCATTCAGGGTTGGTTCAGTCACGTGCACCGCAACAATTGAACGCGTCGCGAGCACCGAGTATCGTTTGAATTGGAAATTGCGGGACGGAGAGAAAAAAAGTGCGAGAAGATCCTGTTAGCACGCCATATATGCGCGTATGAGGGACGGACGTACCCCGTCGACAACAAGGAGTTCTCCGTTCACGTATTGGCTGGCATCGCTAGCAAGGAATACAATAGGCCCTGCAAAGTCTTGGGGCTGACCCCAGCGGCCTGCCGGAATGCGCTCTGAAATTTGCCGGAAACGCGTGGGTTCCGCAAGAAGCTTGGCGTTCCTGATAGCGGGGCCGGCGGTGGGTGCCAGGGTGAGCCGCAAATGGCAAAGTGGGGTAGTTAAAGAGATGGACGCACATATCAGTGTCGATATATCCGGGGCATATAGCATTCACCTGCACGTTGTGCTGGCTCCATTCGTTGCTGAGGGCCTTGGTGAGCTGGCCGAGAGCCCCTTTGGCTGCTGCATAGGCGGGAACCGTCAGGCCGCCTTGGAATGTTAACAGAGAGCAGAAGTTAATGATCTTTCCGCGGCGGAGGGGCACCATATGACGCCCTGCTGCTTGGGAAAGAAGCCAGACCGATTTGAGGTTGACATTCAACACCTAGGGGTGTGACCGGGTGTAAGCCAAGATAAAAAGGACGTATATGCATGACAGACATCATCCCAGTCCTGTTCTGGAAAATCGACGCTCGGAGCGCGGCGCTGGATGCCAGCGCAGTTCACGAGCACGTGAATACTTCCACCCATTTTGTCAAGGGCGACGTCAAAGACGCGCTTGACTGCTTCAAGGTCGACAAGGTCACACGCGACATACTGGGCGCCCGGGATGCTATCGACGACGCTGCTGGCGTCGCGCGTGACGAGGCAGATGCTAGCACCAGCTTGGGCGAGGGCGAGTGCGCATGCCTTGCCAATGCCGCGCGACGCGCCAGTGATGAGGACATTCTTGCCAGCGAGAGAGAAGAGCTGAGGCGATTCGACGTCTGGTGTAGCGTCGGCGGCGGCCATGCTGGCGAGACGAGCAGGAGCAAGGGACAGCCGGGCCGACGCAAGACAGGCGATCGAGATTGTGGCTAGTGGTATATCCTGGATTGTGAAAAAGATAGCCCGAGATTATGGTATCCTGGGTCGCCAGTATCCCAGCCTATATCCGATTCGCTCCGTGCGCCGAACCCGACAGCTGGGCCCCGAATCCCCCGCACAGCTGACTAGAATCGTCGGAGTTCGGCCCGTCCCAGCCAAACCCAAGTCGCTCCCTCTAATGCTGCTGCCCTATATATTCCGCGTCCCAGTTTCCCTCACCTCCCCCATCCCCATCCCCCTTTCCACCAACTACCATGCCCGTCGCTCTTCCCCTGTCTATCGCCGCCGTGCTCCACGGCGCGAACGACCTCCGCATCGAGCAGCGAACAGCCTGGCCACCTCGCGCGGGCGAGGCGCAAGTAGCCGTCCTCACAACTGGCCTTTGCGGTTCAGACTGTGAGCGTCCACCACGGCCTTGGACCTCTGTTCTCCGTGCTTATTTCCCCAGTGCATTACTTCAGGCATGGCCGCAACGGCGACTTTGCCCTCCGTGAGCCCCTCGTACTAGGACACGAAGCCGCAGGCGTCGTGACTGCTGTTGGGGAGGGCGTTACACACATTACGGTGGGCCAGCGCGTAGCAATCGAGGCAGGTGTCATGTGTCGCGCCTGTGCGCACTGTCTCGGGGGCCGGTACAATCTGTGTACTCGGCTGCGCTTCGCGAGTAGCGCCAAGACCTTCCCTCATCTCGATGGGACACTTCAGACCAGAATGAATCATCCCGCACACGTATTGCACCCGTACGTCGCGTGCACACTTGAATGAATATCTTAGCACTCGCTTATGCTACTTCACCAGCCTTCCTGAGAACTGCAACTCCGACCGTGCAGCCCTCGCTGAGCCCCTTAGCGTCGTCCTTCATGCTATCCGTCGCGCATCCCTCCAGCCTGGCCAGTCGGTCCTTGTCCTAGGCACCGGTTCCATCGGCATCCTCGCCTGTTCTCTAGCACGGATGTTGGGCGCTTCGCGCATTGCAGCCGCTGACATCAATCGCGCCCGTCTTGACTGGGCACTTGCCCACGGCGTCGCAGACGACATATATCATGTTCCCTCCGTGCATTCCCGACCCACGGATTCCTTGAAAACGAAAGGCAATCCAGCAGATGAAGGTATTCGGCGAAGCAAGGACAACGCTACTGAGGCCTTGAGCAACTGCGGTATGCTCGATGGCTTTGACATTGTGATGGAGTGCACCGGCGTTGAATCGTCGGCCCAAATGGGGATCTTTGTGCGCAGCTCCCTGCCTATCTGCTAACACAAGTGCTCATGTATGTCGCAGTGCGTCCGCACAGGCGGTAAACTTATGCTTGTCGGCATGGGCACGCCTACCATGTCGCTTCCCATTTCTGCAGCGGCGTTGCGCGAGGTTGACATCCTCGGAACGTTCCGTTACGCGAACACCTACCCGTCCGCATTAGCAATGCTTGCTTCAGGCCATCTCCGAGGTGTCGACCACCTCATCACACATCGTTTCCCCCTCGACCGTGCAGCTGATGCCTTCCAGCTTCTCCAGAATGGCGTCGACGAGAAAGGCAACATCGTTCTCAAAGTTGTCGTCGAGCCCCCACCGAGCGTGTCGTTATAATTGCGTGATTTAATGTATCGTCGCCATGTTCCCTCGGGTTATCAAAAGTTATTTTCTCCCCGCCCTCCTATCTTGGTTCTATGTTCTTGACACTGTACGTACTACACACCCCACATCCCCCATATCCGCACACCTCTCTCATCATGGCATTTTCATTCGGTCTTTTTCCCCTTCGAGTTATCGATCTGCCCAGACCTCCCCCCTTCCTCTCCTTTGCCTTGTCATCCTCATTCACGCCGGCATCTTCTACTGATACTGTTGTATTCTCCTGCTTAAACAAAATGTAAATTTCGACCCGTTGTCGTCCAGCTTCTCCGTGCTGCCACGGTCCTGAGTTACTGGTAAAACTTGCTGCTTCTCATCGTATGGATCAGGATGTTGGAATCTATCGCAGTTCTAACGCTACAGAACTTTGGGCGAGATCTGGTGGTATTCTAGTAGCGCCTTACAAACGAGGTAAAGCAAGTATATCTTGCCAGGCGAATTCCCCAGAAGTCAGTCATCAGGTATGATCATGCATGTTGGGCCAAACTTGACACCTCGCGCGCATTCCAAATCGTACGGGAGGCTATACATTTGTCCGACAGCTTCTTGTCTTGTTCAGGCGAGAAGTCACGCTGGCGCAGGTCACGTTGATGCTCCAGTCGTCTTTGTTATTATTCCACTCGAACTTCTCCTGCGGCTGTGACAACTTTTGGGGTCTTTCATAGTGATTGTGCTAAGCTCGATCATGAGAGCTCCCGAGATAGAGCTGAGCACGAGTCTAAGTCTCCGAGTTGCCGCGAGCATGTGTCTCATGAAATACTTACAAGGTTTCCTTCGGATGATCTGATGAGATCCCGGTGCAGTGACAGAAACGGGTGTCGATCATGCATGGTCATTTGGCGATCGCAAGCGGGCACGCGCAGCACGGCAGGTACTAAGGGAGGACCCTGGTGGTCTCGAACAGTTATACTTAGACAGCATTGCACGCAGATCATATCCATTCGTCGGTCACGATCTATGATCACAGCAGGCCAGGCTCTTCTGGGACACTCTTCGGCCCGCTCTCAGACTGTCACGGGAACACACGCGCGACCACCGCGTTCCAGATCGCTGTAGGATTGTTCACACTGATAGCGGCATGAGCGAGTGAAAGGAAAATCAGCACGTCAACAAACGGTCAGATTCCTATAGATCGCGACAAAGAAAACGGAAAGACCTACGTGGAGGATGTAACCGCAAAGTTCAGCGTTGATGAGTGATCTTGCCATTCTGGGAGATGCCGCATCAGTGTTAGGTCAGATCGTTCAAGATGGAGCTGTGGCTTTGGATAATACGCACCCTCCGGCTGGGTGGGGTCAAAGATACCGAATCCCAGTCGCCAGGTGATCCCTTGGATGCTGTTGGTCAAGCTATAATCATGACATAATGACGTCAGAGGCCCGGGTTCAGAAGCAACTCAAGTATACATACAAGTCTGGTGGTGCGAGAGAATTGTTCTTAAGATGAGTAGTCTGTGAAATTCAAGATCATGAGCCCGAGAAATCCGGCTTTCAGGGATATCCTACCTTAACTTCGGTGTCCATCGTTGAGAAGTCAGAGGATTGCCCGCCTACAGTCCCGGTGTACTGCTGAGTCGTGCCCTTTTTGCCTCCAACAACGACCGTGGTCACATTATAGTGTTTGCTCAGCGCGATCTGTAGGACCTTTCGCTTAGAAAGAATTGGATATAGTGAAACAACACGTACAGTGAAGAGGGCACAGGAACTTGCACAGCTATGTAATATCCGCGTAAGCGACTGGTGAATAAACAACGCGCGCGCTTACAGGCCATTGTTTACAATAACGATGTTCTCGGTAGCAAACAATGGCTCCGTAGGCGGAGTCATGTCAAACGGCTGACATTCCTCCCCCAACCTGGACAAGATTGACTTCAGGGAGAAGCAGCACCGTGATCTCGCACGCACCTCTGACTAAACATATCCTTTCGTCCGTTGATTGTCAAGTTCACAGATGGCACGAGCCAGTCTGACTCGGCAGGGAAGCCGGTGCCGTTCGCATCGCGCCAATTCAGCGGATTATACATTAGCAAGTCATTTGGATCAGCGCCCTTATCGATTGCGGAGACAATAAATTGTGCAATTGGCTGATCCCGTGCTTTGGTGTCAAGACCAGCCTGGGGTACGGAATCTGGGTTTGGTCCAACAATCTACACGGGATTCAGCGAGAGAGTGAGAGAAATGTAAAAAAAACGTACAATCCGATGCAACCACTGGCGCGGAGGTCAGAGTAAACGCAAGATACAAGCTTTACAAGTACGTACATGGGCAACACAGATAAAGCCTATCAACAGTGAGTTGGCATAATCGAACTATATCGGCAATAAGGACTGACCACCACCGTTGTTATTCTAGCACACACACTAGAGGTCAGCAAAGCCATGCAGTCGTCCAGGTACGTATAACACACCAGATCGACAAGAAGCCGTGTTTTTCCATTGCTTTTGAGCGTTTGCAAGCCCGCCAATAACTCTTGCTCCATATTATCGAACGTGTCGGTCTGGAAGCTGCCTAAAGCCAGCACACCCGTTTTGCCATCTTGAAGCTCAAAGAATTGTATAGCCCCAGTCCCACTGACGTTTCCTGTTGGGGTCAGCCCTGGGGGTAGAGCGATATCCGCAAGAGGTGCTTCGTCCAAAATCTGATTGCGGGGTTGCTTAAGGTCGGCTACCGAAGGGACGGGTTGGATGCGGAAGGGGCCAGATGCTCCCTTCGACGAGCCTGCTGGTGGCAAAAGCTGCGCAGTAGGCGCGTTAGCATCGACGCCATTTGTCCCGGGTTGTGCCACGCAATTCCCTGCTTGAAGGGAAGGTCCATCGGTAAATGGAACAGATGCAGTACCAAAGCGTGATCGGTAAGGAACCTGAGGAAGATAAGATCAACAAACGGCAGACAATTAAAAATGCCGACACCGACTGTGATCCTTTCAGGGCGATCGCTTCCAACGACTTGTACGGTAAGTGCCACAGAATCAATGAGGGGAAGCGATTGTTGTGCAAAGTCCCCCATGCGGTATGCCCAGCCAGTATTGGCGAGCAAGTAGCTGGAGAAGAACCTGACATACTGAGATATAAAGAACGTCGTGTAACTGAAAGGATTTGCACTTGCTTGTTTTGTCGAGTGGTATGGGCTTGGAAGCTGCCGGTCACCGCGGCGTTTGCATCAATGGCAACAAACGGATCCTGGTCGTTGATCTCCAGGACTGTCGCACCAGAAAACTAGTTGAATGGTAAATGTTGTGGCATGAACATTAGACTCGTTGAGAGAAACAACTCACTCTGCTCAGATTGAGATGAGTTGCACTCTCCCAGAAACTAATCTCATCCGCAAACTCCGCAGAAGCAACTGTGAATGCCTCAGGGGCGATGTGTAATTGCTGGTTTCCTTGAGCGTCGTCGAGCAAAACGACGGGGAATGGCAGGAAGGTCAAGAAGAGAGAATCATAACATAGATTCATGTAGACCGTGTGACCATCCTGGAGCCGCTTGATCGTATCAGACAGATCGACGTGGAAATCGAAGTCTGACTTGTAACTCTGAGCACGGATACGCTCGAGCTCCGCCGCAATGTCAACGTGGACATCATTCGCAAAGGGAGGCGGTGCCTGTATCTGGTAATTGATCGATGTTTGGAAATTGAACGTCAGGTTGACCACGTTGAGGATATTGTCTTTGACTGTCTGGTTGACCGGGAATGACCTGAATGGAAATATAGAAGCAAAGCAAGCAAGGCATTCGTAACGCAAGAAAGAAAGGAGGAAGAAGTGTACAATGCTCACTTGAAGCACGCTCTCAGGTCGGCGGGTGCAACCCATTTCTGCCCACCGACGACTGCACAAGGGTCAGGCTTGGTGGCAGAAACTTGGACAAGGTCTAAAACGTTTTGAAGCGCAACCGCTGCAGTAACGGTCCATAACAGCGAAACCATTCTTTGCCAGTGCCGTGAACACCGGGGGCCTAGAATCCCCATACTGTCGCCCTTTTATGCCTTATGGAAGGCAAGTAAACCAGTCCATAAGCGAGAGCACGTTAGACAGAGCCAAGGCATTCCGTAAGTGCGTGTGAGCAACAGAATTGGTACATGCGGTACTGGTATGATAGCAAATATTTATCGGATGATAGCATCACAAGCTTCCAGCCCAGAGGTTCTACAGAAGGTTTCCATATTAGTAAGTCGTGACTGGACTGTCAAAGTCCAATTAGTTATTCCATGCCCACAAGCAAAATGGATGGACCTGGGTGATAACTGGTAAGATTCAGTAGGCGCGACGGTAGCCCATTCAATGGAAACTTTCCTGGTGTAGTTCAACCTCAAGCTTCAAGTTACAAGGAGCCTAGGAAGCTACAAGGAGCGATGTTCACAGTGTTCAACTTGCTAAATTCCCGGTCTATGCCGTCCCGTGACCTCTACTAGTACGTCACGTGAACGTAAGATGTTTTTTTTTAGAATATTATGGTTTTCTTGACCATGTCCTTCGTGAAATAGAAAGTATTTGCGATATGTAAACGTCCCCGACGGCTGGCTTCCCTTGTAAAAGAAAGAAAGAAAGAAGCGTCTTAAACTCCTGATAAGGTCTGGTCTGATCTTAGTACTTACTAAATAAATAGTAGGCATTCCTCAGAACCGGGTTATGCATTCCTTGTAGTCCGGCTGTTGATGAGACCTCCAAGTCTGTCGCAATATTGCTTCCCGTTCGAAACGCCACCGGCGGTGGCCAGCAAGACGTATGCAAATACCGATAATTCGCAGTTCCACTCCTGATCGTAAGTCACTGCTGTAACTTAGACGCATTCCAAAGCCATGAATATTTGAATAATAAGACCGTGCAGTCTTCTATTCCAGAACCTCGTCTACGCGAGATTTGCCATGCTTTCGGAGCTGCACCGGGGGACTTTCCGGTCGTGGGTAGGCATCTCGTTTCTTCATTTGCAGTATCCATCTTTGATTGTAACTTGTCGCGTCTTTTCTTCGGATCGTCGCAAGTGATCAGCTGGTTCAAAGCGTTCAGCTGCAACCGCAGAGGTGTGACCTTCGGTGACCACGGTCTTAACAGGTACATTACCATTGTTTCGCAAGTGCAGCCATCATACATCATGGAGCCATCATTCCCGCGAAATGCCCGCACCACGCAAAGCTGGCTGCTTCATACCAGACTGGTTGCATATTAGAGGGTACATGTCACGCACGCTATGTTCTAAATACGCGTTCGAACATATAACTATACACTCCACATTGTACTTCTCGACGTCGTGTGCCTCTTCCAATCTGCGGCCCAGGTGAGGTGTCGTGATGAATTACTGGTGCTGGAGACAAACCAATCACTTATGGCGCGTGAATATGATATATCTGACGACTCCAGGAATTGGTACAACTGACAGCAAATCCACAGCAGCTAGGAACAAGCTGTCCACTAGTTGTCTTCTCCAGTCACGTTGGCCACTAGGCCACGTACCCACTCCTCGAACACGTCCTGATCCAGCGTGCCCTCCTCATCAAAGAAATAATTGTATCCCCGGACGTCATGGCCCTTCCCTCGATGCAGTAAGGCCTTTCCGCTGTTGGAGGACCGAACGTAGGCAAGAGAAAGTTCGTATTTAGGCGGAGAAGTCGATGTGGATGGCTGTGTTCGTGACTCAATAGTTATTCGTTCAGTCTCAATCTGATGATCATAATCTGTCAATGCACTCTCCATGTTGAGAAGAAAGCACATACTCGTTTCGCAAACGTTTTTCTTTTCCCAGCATATACAATATCTCCCTCTACAAAGTAAGCGTAAAGTGTCTGCACAGACGTCAAAATGATATACCTGCCTTCTATTAAATGCTATGGTTTAAACAAGTAACGTTGGACTCACAAGATCATTCCAGCCCACACTATGGGTTTCGATCTTTCAAACTCGACTTTCCAACCATAAAGCGCTGTACCAGTGGCCACGAACACGCCTGCCCATCCAAGCGCTAGGCGGACATCGGTATGCTGGTGAATTGTTTTAAACTGGTCAGGGCGACCTAGAAACTGAGATATAACACATATGCCATATATCAGACAGGAAGCTTGGGAGATATAAGCTTGTTCTCACGCGTTTGAGAGCATCGTCTAAGGTGTGCTTAAGCTCTGTGAGGTTCGCATTGTTAGCTTTGATGACATCGCGTGGCTCTGAGTCCGCTCCAACGATTTTGGGGGCCGCGGAGGTAGAGGATTCGCTAACATCTGCAGCGCCGTTTGCAGCAACTTTACGGCGTGCCATGTTGGCAAGGAAAAGGAGGTGGTCAAGTGCACGTAGTTTCTGGCTCCGACGAGTCTGGTTGTGAAGGTTTACAGCGCCGGGTTCGAAAGTCGCCGCCTAGACGTCACGATGGTTCAGCAAAATATTACTTAGATTCCTGTAGACCTACCAGTACTGTTCATAGCTTGGGGTCAACGTGCTCAATGAACTGATGGCGATCTGTGGGCATCTACGCGATTTCTTTATCCGCACTACTTGCTGAGAAACGCTGCAAATCTATTGAGTCCGTACAGTCTAAAGTACCAAGGTATAAGTTATATAGACAATAACTCCAGCTACCCCTCCCTTGTCTGATACACCTCAAAGTAGGTATTCATCCGCTGTCATCAACTCGTGATGATCTTCTGTCACTTGAGAAATTTTCATCGCCGGGAGCCAGGTCAGAGTAAAATAAAATAAAGTAGGGCATAATGGGTCGTCCACAACGTCTGCAACGAATCCAACCCCTTAGCCAGCGCCATCTCGCCACCATTACCATACCCAAAGCCGTAGCCGTCCCCTTCCCTCGGGCGTTTTCCGAGTATTCAGCCTGTTCCCATTTACACCTGCGCTTTGCCTCTGCCTGTATGAATCACCTGGTGCAGGCGAAGGTAGTGGGTAGCATGGACCTCGCCTGTTGGGATATGTAAGGTCTGGCTTGAGGTCCTGGGGCTGGGCACTAAGTCGCCCCAAGACTCCACCGTTGGGGTAGGCACCGCAGACGAGTGCAATGATGCGTAGTACGCACCATAGTCTACAAAGCAGAACTAATGTCAAAGCTTAGACGTTGCCGCTTGACAGAGAAGTGCAGACAATTAGACTGTCTGTTCATGACAGGCTTTACTTGTTTTTCCACCTTCACGCGCGTCTCGGTAGACGTAGTACCGTTGGCAGCTCTACCTAGCTCTCTGAGAATAGAAGCATTCGATCTTGGGCCTGCATTGGGTATTGGACGTGCACCAAGATTGGTGAGCGATTCCAGAATGGCGGCATTTGAGCCAGACCCTGACGTGGAAGTCGGTGAACGTTGCATAGACGCAGTACAGCAGCATGCCGAGTGTTATCAGATCTCCTGATATTGTTGATTTAGTATGCCATGATGGCATGATATTTTGTTGTCTAAGGAGCACCTCAATGAGACAAGCAGCGCAATAGAGACGTGACCAACCGTTTTGCTTCTGCCGCCTTCTCCCTCTCAGCGCGCCTCGTTGCTTCATCCCTATCGATCAACATGGCAATTTCCATTCCATCCGCTTTCTTTGCTCCATTCACTCCTGCGGTTTTAAGTCCATCGCTTTCCGCTGCTCGTTTGGCCTCTTCTGACGGATGTTTACGGCGCCAGTCCTGTACGTCAAAGGCGGGTAGTACCATCCCCTCAGTTTTGCGCAATCCCTCCCTGATAAAACGCATCTGGTGATTAAATCGTTGCATGCGATCCCGGCTACCCTTGACACTCTCTGCGTTCCCATTTTCAATAACCTCCGCTTTGCAGTCTTCGCATATGAAGGACCCGCGTGAAAAGTCCATAAGAGGATCAACATCGAGCGGCAATGGGACCGTCGACATGGGGACATATGTAACCTTTATTGTCGAGCTCCTATTGCCCTATGACCTATGAGCTACCAAGAACATAATGTACATGGACGTCACGCACAGTAGCTTGGAATCGATTATACGCCGCATCTCTGCAACACGCCACTTGACAACATTGGAGAAGTGTTGATAATCAATATAAAAGTACTGTCGAGCTTGTGCTCGCGAAGCCCCCTCTTGAGTTCGTTCTGCCGGTAGCTATGGCGCCGTCAATGGTCTCGCGGGCCTAATTGTCGGTCAGCCCTTACATCTTCGGCAACTTATCTGCATTCAAGACAGCTGGGAGATTTGACAACTCCTTCAACCAGACCAGTGCAAACCCAGTCGACCAGCGAGATCATCCTCTTTTAGTCTAGATTTGATCGTAAAGTCTGGTATGCTAACAAGGATAAACTCACACTGGATGCCGGACAAGTTGATTATGAATTTCGGATCATAAAATGCACGGCAGACATGTTGCACCAAGGACCTTTCAAGATTCAAGATTCGCCCGACTTCAAGCGGCACCAGCGCTTAGTCGTACTCATAAGCCTTTTCCTCTTATTCTCCAGAAGACTACCATGCCTTCAGAGACCCAAAAAGTTGTCTTGTACCCCGAACTTCAAGTGCCAATACAGTTTCGACAGTGCGCTGCGTGTTTCAAGACAGAGTACGAGACCTCAACTCAAATGCTTATTTGCTCTCGCTGTCGGGTGGCACATTACTGTGTAGGTACAACTTAATATTGCAGTCCCGAGGTTTCACAGCCCCGTCAGAACACGATCTGCCAGAAGAATGATTTCCCTTTGCACAAGGAACCGTGCCTGCAGAGACGAAACGCAATACGAAGAAAGGATCGAGGTTCTCCTGACACGAAATGGAGACCACGGTTAAGAGCAGGTGGTGAAGGCGCAGCTTTTGTCTCGTACGACGAGCTGAAGGAACCTTTCATGTCTTGGTCACAGGTGCTTAAACCATCCGCTGACCGATTTTCACCTCCGAGCTAATGGGACCCGCCATATTCAGAAAAATGCACAGATTCTAGCTTGGGCTCATTACCAGGCCACGGGAATGCACAGAGCAACTGAGGATGGATTCCGCAAATGTCTCCATGTAAAGCTCTCTGGGCGCCGAGACACGTCTGATGATATGATTCAACTCGGGGTGGACAACATCGACACTGTCATGTGTATTGACATTTTAAGACGATTTGAAGGACCGTTCGCGGAGGTTCGAGCCAAACAACGTACATACACTGAAGGGATATATGTGCTCGCTGTGCTTCTGGAATGTGGCCCACTCGTTCAGTTCATGCCTATTGGTACTCCTGAGGAGCTTCTACAGACCTGGGGGGACGTTCCAGAGTGGAAAGAGGTGTTTAAGCGTGATGTCGGTACGATATAACTACTTCGCAGTGGCCTCCAGGTTGTACTTCTGTATCATTATGAGTATCTGTTAGTAAATGAACTCATATCAACGTGCAAATTGAATAAATGTCCTTGTTCGGCAGAAAATCAAGCGTATAAACAATACATCGGCTTTGTACTATGTAATACAGGCGAAACCGTCACGACCTGCCCGAAGCAAATGGTTCTGAGATAATGGGAGAGTAACGAGGGAAAAGACGATAGCAAAAAAGCTAGTGGAGGATGATGGGTATGCTGAACTTAGAGATCGTGTAAGATAGCGGTAGCAGTGGAAAGCAACAGTCAGAGGGACGTTGTGGATGTGCACATTTATATACGGAATGGCTGCATATGCATACGCAGAACGAAACGAGGCGAGTAGGGGGTACAACCCAATGAGGGTCAGGCTAGGGCAATCTTGATACTAGTGGAAATACAGCTCCGATGCGACGTCAATGTTCGTCAAAGGTCGTGACGGTAGCGACGGAATAGTCGTGGTATAGGCAGCGTTATTCTGAGTTCCTGCGTCTCGTGGTGGTGAGTTGGCGCTAGATTGTTTGGACAATCTCAGTAGCCGTCTACGATCAACTCGTTAAAGTCAAGCACGGTGGGTGGCGTGATCTCGGGACACCGACGTGTGTATACCAAGCCTTCCTGATATCCTTGGAGATCAGCGACATGGTTGACCGCAGGACGAGGTGGCGGCGTTACATGGTCCAAAGAAGACTGTGTCGGGGTGGCAACAGTGCACTGCACCGCCCCACCAGTCGTATGATCGACTCCAGCATGCGCAGCGAAGAACTGCTGATCCTCGCTGTACATCGCACCTGCATCCGGCAAGCACGTCTGCGCCACCACCCCAAGTGGGTCCTCAAAACCAGCCTGGGCAACCGTGGCATCAAACTCAAACTCGTTCATTTGTTCCTGGAACGCGGAGAAATCAAATGAGGCAACAGGTGCAGGGTGGAGAAGGGCAGGTGCAAGAGGTAATTGTGACGAGGGGGTGGTGATGGGCGGTGAGGCTGCGCTGGAGGGGTTCGAGGCAGGGGCCGCGGGTGGTATTTGCACGGTGATATACTCCTGTTGCTTGTGGCTCAATGCCGCGAATGGCTGCATGTGTGCGAAACCCGTCTGTGAGTTCGCGCTGGAAGTTTGTGGCTGTGGATGGGTTTGATTAGACCCTGTGCAGGGAATGCCCGGGAGGAAGTAAATCTTACCGTGTTCCACGAGAACCTATCAAACATGTTGCTAAACACAGGGTTAATCGGCGTCAAAGGGTTCGCTTCCTGGGCTGTGTTGTGACTGGGGAACGTAAAGGTCGTCGGAATGTCACCGAAGTCCGGCGCAGATATCGAGCGCCTGTGTCCTAAGCGCCACAGTGAGGAGTCATTGGGCGATAGGCGGGTGTCAGTGCCGCCGTTGTCAAAGCCGTACAGCTCGGAGTGACCCAGTCCTGCACACATGAAGTCCATGCTAGTAGAGGGCCGCTTGCTAAGCCTGCGCGAAGCAGAAGGGAATCCGGTTAAGGAGGATTGGTAGGCAGAGTTGGGGACGGCGCCGAAGAAGAAACTATTGTCAGGACCGGCAAGAGGGACCGAGGATGACCGACGATGAGTCAGGTAGGAAGAGGACGGTGGTACCAATGATGGAGCGGGCGAGGGCGATGGGGGCGGTGACGAGACCGAAGAAACATCTGAGGGCAATGCGGTGTTGGGGAACTCTACGTCGCCCTTTCCTTCTAACCACTGGAAGGACTCAGGAAGATGGTCAAGAACATCCTCACTTTGGGGCGTCTTTTTTACACGTGGCCGGTTTGGTCTTCTGGGCTTGCGAATGCAATTTCCAAACTGGTCGCGTGGGTGGACAGGCTTGTACTTGTAACCTGGATTCTGAGCCATGTGCATAATCTTGGCTTCTTCAGCCTTTTCGTTGTACGGCCGCTTTTCAACCGGGGACATCTTTCTCCACATCTCGCCGAGATTCTTAGAGACTTCGGGCGTCGAATTCTGGGTCGCCATCGAGCGTATGTACTCCCTAGAAAGGGTGACCCCATACGGTCTAAATGTGTTTACAACCCAACATGACGGATGCTTACGTGCGAAAGATGATGAAAGCATTTGGCGGGCGTGGTATGTGCCCTGGTGGCCGCGCCTTACCATGAGAGCGTTTCTTCTTGACTGGTGACGATGGAGAGCCATTCGGGGAGCCATCGGTCGCTGGAATTGCGGAGCCCGACGACAGCGAGAGGTTTAGGGTAGGGATAGAAAGGTCATTGATATAATATGCGGAGGAAGCCTCCACTGGAGGAACGGTGTTGTGAGAAGCAGCACGTCGATGCAGCGAGAGTACGCACCTGGGGAGGCTGATTGCTTGTTCCGGCGTATGGGGGGCATAATAGGTATGTGCGTGGGTGGACAATGGAGGGGGAAAGAAAGTTCAGCGGTTGAAAGGGTCCACAGTCCTTACTTATATTGCCCCATTGAGATTGGAAGCGATCCCCACTTCTTTCTCGCGTTCATTCTCCTGCCACGTGGGCCCTTTGTGCGAAATGTAAGCGGGGAAAGGTGAAGCCAGGTCCATGGCGGATTCCGCTGCACCCAGGAACCAGGAAGGAAGGACCACAGCCCTGTAGTCCGAGGTACCTTCGGACAACCACTACCACTAGATCAAAGCATTAGAAGAAAGGAAACGCTGATGACGGGAGTTGACACCCCCTTGTCCTTGGGCGGGAGCAGTAGGATTACCCAAACCCCGATCGCCCGATCGTCAAGGAGATGTTGACAGGTCACCACGTGGCCTCCACGTGCCCGTGACGTAAGACATGGCAGTGTTATCTGCCCACACCACATTACTTCTTTCGCTCGCCACATCTGGGGATACACCAGGAATATCGTAACGACAAGCACCTCCCCAGCCATGGATTTAGTTTATCTCACTGACATGTAGATTGACAGTGGACTCTTCTGTTTCAGGTACGCCACACCTGCCTATTCCAGACATTCGCGGACTCTCATAGCCTTGTGGCGGTACGTAGCCAAAGATTCTGACATCAGGGATTCGGAAGTCTTGATCTATATATAGTCTAGTCAGTCGTCGCCAAACGCTCAAACGCTCCCCTCACGAGCGCCATTCCTTTCCTCGGAAACCTTCTCAGAGCCCTCGTCACGGTTGATGGGGAGAACAAACGTTAAAGACCACTCCAATGCGCCACCGCCATTCCTCTCACCGTGACTTTCTTCGAGTGTTCTCAGAAACTACGTGCGTACGCTGGACTTGATCACTCTTTCGGGTCAGTTATCAACCTCCGTGGAAAGACACCTGCTATAATTCCATCTCTCTTGAGACCCATTGTCAAGCTCGTCCAGCCCTTTATACGGTGAACATGGATAGCCGATTCATGTCTCAACCTGTCTAGACCAATCAATAGCCCTCATTCCTGTGGCTACCTCCTGTCGTCCAGTTTGGGATACGGTCACGCGCGGGCTCTAGGAAAGAACAGCGCCTATCCGAATTCCTGAGGGCTTCTCTCTGATCCACAGCCAACGCCAGAGTTGTTCTGATGACCATCAGCCCAATTTTTACGCCAAGCAGGGAATCTACCCGTCTGGTAATTCCGTCCAAGGATGCCTCTCCTGAGCACGAGTGTCATGGTCCTAAACCACGCTGTCCGCTTTTCTCCCTCTTTGAGGGTTCTCTGAACCATGTTATAATGTGGTAGTTCTCGCTCACCCATCGATCTCGGTTCTTCTCACCTCACCTTGGCATTGCCCTGCGTTGGTTCCAATCTGCCACATATCACTCAAGTCGTTCCTGGCGCTCGCCATTTCAGACTTCCTGGCTCGACTCGAATACCACTCAGAAACTTCAACGCCCGGTTCATTCTTTAGGTAAGTTGTATATTCCCATTGTCAGAAGCGACTATATAGCTGACGCGCCCATTGTTTCTAAGCCCCATTCGTAAAACTTGGTTATAATCTGCCTTTCGTACTGTATTCTGGCTCTTCTGGCATAGAATCCCCCGCCCCTCCCCGCGCACACAACCGCTCGTGAAGGAGTGCGTACAATTCGACATGTACAATTACAGTAGAGGGATGGCCCTCTAATTCCTTCCCACTCGCACCCGAAGCTTCTGACATGCCGGTGCCCTACCCACACACTAGAATTGCATATTAAACAAGTATTCCGCCGTATTCCCCCGAGACCCGCCTGATGTTCTTCGCGCCTCCAACGGTAAAACAATAGCTTGGGTTGCCTTGGGTCCGGGGGTGTTGGCCTGGTGATTGTGCTCCTATCAACGAAGCGACTCTACTTAAACGCCAGGACACGAAAACGGCCATGCAGATTCTCAGGCTTATGCCCCTCGGCTCTTCCCACTCGCTTCCTTATTTCGTCCTCCATACCATAAGGCATCCGGGTACCTGCGCCACCACTCTCCACACCGTGACCGTGGGGAGCCGGCAATCGTCATATTGTGCTCGTATCTTGTTGAGATGTCTGCCGCGCGAGGCTGAAGTCATGTGCTAAGGCGTCGCTAACTTTTTACCGCGTGGTGCTCCACTAGGATCGACTATCAGATGCGATCAATAGACCTGTGAGCAAAGTGCTAGCGCTAAATGCAATATCAGATTTTCGGCTTCCGAGTCGTATATATACGTTTGTACGTGTATGCAGGGCTCGGGGATCGACATATTTAGCATATCTCGCGTACATCACAGACGGCCGTGGTACAACGGAGCTCCGAGATATCCATGGATCACACTCCCTGGGAGTACATGGTGCGGTAGGATCTCGTCGTTAGCATCTAGGAAAATCTACAACGGATTGATGTGCCTCAGGCCTGACGATCAGGGTTGTTGCAATAAAGCGCAGACGGGCTTCCCACGGGAATCAAACATCACGTACCCTGGGCCACATGGCGTATGGTTCCCGAATCAACGCAGTGCAAGGATCAGAAGCACACGAAGAACCTAAGCAATATTGCTGGGTAAGTGCTAAACATATATATACGGCCAGGACGAGTCCTAATTTGCTTGTGCGCATGCATGCGTTTACTAGCTCTTACAGTGGTCCGTAGCCCTAAATTCCTAAACTCCTGGTTCTAAACCGGCTTCGCGCGCGTGACGGCTGTCAATCAAGTTTAGGACTGATTTCGAAACCGTAACGGTAAAACAATGGTGAAAGTGCTCAGACGCAAACTGTCATCGCCATCCGGCCGGCACGAATAAGTAGGGCAAGAAATTAAAGGAATTTAGCTCTACGGAAAGTCACCCTGAGGCCTTGAGCTAGGGTTGGATGGATCGTCAGCCCAAATGCATCCAGTTTCTCGAGCATATGTCAACTTCTAGCCTACTCTGGCTCTGCTTTATCCTCGTTCTACTCTGAGAAGTCTGTAGCGGCCCTAACATGTGCATCTTCGTACATGTGGTCGACACAGAGACTGTGGATGCGTTATGTAAAGGCTCCAAGCACGTCGATTTCACCAAGGGCAGCTTTCCAAGCTCTCGCCACTCTGGATCAAGGTAACTCCCGATCAACATGCGGCTTGCCACCGACCCGAGACGTGGTGAGACTTCTTCCCTAGCAATTGTTGCTCAAAATTGACAACTCCGGCTTTGAAAGGATTGAGAGCGTCTCTGAGGTGTATCAATTTTCACTGGACTCTTTTCATCATATAGATACGCACCCATTCAAGCTGACTGGACTATGTTTAGTACCGCATCCCCAATACATCGTATGTAGCCTCGTTCCACCCGTTCTGACAAAACCGCTGCGTTTGCTTACACTGTGGGTCTGCGTTGAGAAATAACCCTAATCTCTGTGTAAGACAGCACCGTGCCGATCATCAAATTTGCCAGTGGACCCTCATCTTTTTCGCTGATTCCCGCTTTGCCTTCTCCCCTTGTAGCCAAGAGTGTCTTGCTGTCTCCGTAGATGCGCGGAGGTGTTTCCGTAAAGGGTTCTATGTGCCTTGCATGGTGCGATTTATTAGGATCTGGCTGTGGCGCGTTCGTAGGAGAAAGAACAGAATGCGTGACACGGCGATGGCAATATCGAAATCCCAAAAGGGGGGTGGCTTTCTTATTTACAAGACAAGGACGCAGGCGCTCACCCACTCTAGATACACCATCATTGAGAGTACCGGTAGAGCTGGTAAGGCGTCATGCACTTCTCCACGATCTGGAGAACGTACGCCCCTCGCCCTTGATCAAGAGCCGCAATTACCGGATTGCGGGGTGCTGCACCATCGGCGAGGTCGAGGGCCTCGCTATCAAATGCGTTCCCCTGCTATTATACTATCGGTTGTCTGTTTCTCAACGGTTATGGCATCCCCTGCTGTGGCATCCCCTTCTCGGATGTCAACTGTCTGATCAAGGACTCATGGTTTCGGCCATGTTAGTCGCAACTCTATTACCAGAACAACCCAACTTCGCCTATGATATCCCATAGGATTATTGTTGTATCTTGGCACCAGATGCAAGGCTTGTGCCAGGCTCAAACGCGAATGCCGCCGGTGATTGCGTTTGTATAGCGACCAGTCCCCACAGTCGTACAGACCCATCAGCGTAACCCACTGCCAAAAAAAGGCCTCTTTCTGAGGTGATTGCGCAAGCTGGTTTCATGCTACATGGCGAGCTGGAGGTTCATTGAGAGACCAATCGTTGTCACCACTTGAATCCACACTGGCCCCACTTGCTGCATGCATTCTGGGAGCTCGAGCAAGCCAGACAGCGTTGGCGAGGCAATAATATTGGTAAAGCACAAGCTCAGACCAGGTTCTAACTTTCCAGCCCTAGAGTCTGTAGGTAGACATCTTCATCTCAATATGGTTGGTCGTAGCTCAGTTGTCACGTGCCGGCTGCCTAATAGCAAGACGTAATGTAAGTAAGGTAAGTATAAGTATCCCTTCACCACGCATCCAGCTTCGACTGCGCGGGACGAGGATGAGAGCTGTGGAGGGTTGGGGTGAGGTGAGGTGAACCCGCCAGGTGCGCGGAGCAGAGACGCTGCTCTCATTCGGGCCGCATGGAAGTTGCATTGCGGATCTATTAGGTGTTCTGTGCTACTGTACGTGAGAGGGAATTACTAGCTAGTGTGCTACACGTGTCCAATGTTATTATATCTGTCCGACGCTCTACTATATGTCCCGCCGCACCTGACGGGCTCGGTGCCCCGGACCCTTGCTTGGCGTGGTGGGGTGGGGAGGGTGAGGGGGACAAAGAGGTTTGGAAGTAGTGAATGCGAGTGGCCGCGAGTGGATGTGTGCGGAGGAAAAAAATGGCGTGAGCATGAGGCGCTCGTGGTTGGCTCAACGCTGACGCTGGTGGCGGCGTCCGCCGGCATGCTATATAAGCATTCGGCAAAATTGGCCGCTTTGGTGTGGATCACAAACGTCGGGACTCGGCCAAGGGAACAGCTCATACCATGGCTGTCATACTTACCCATTTGCCCCATAAGTAAGTCGTCCTTTCTTGACATCCCAAACAAGCAGACCTTCAAGAGCTGGTACATGGGCTGAGTGTCCATCATAAACCGAATTGGCTTTACGCTGCAATGAGACCGGTAGATTCAGTGACGAATAACAAAGTTACAGGTTCCTATTTTTTCATCATGAATCTACAACTTGAAACAAAATCTCAGGGATAGACTATCCGCGTGTCTGGCATTGCAACAGTCAAGTATCGCTTGTAGTAGATTTCACCTGGCACCGTAAGCGGAGTACACTATTCTGTGTTCATAATTCAATCTCCCCTTGTACTTGCGATGTCATGTGATACCTACCATCCTTGGGCCTAACGATGAGGGGCATTGGGTCTCAGCTAGTTCAAGTGCGCGCCATCGCTGTCAGAGCTACAGGCGTGAGGAAGTATCATGATGAGTCTTTTGGCTATCGGCAAGCTCGTCCATTTGAGCTCCCTGACTGTACGTGCGATATCTAGCTACTCAAAACCGGCAGTTTTGGCAGCTGACGGGTCACAAACATCAATAGACACGCCTTCGCAGTTATCCAATAGAACAGCCAATGCCCCTTTACTCCGTTATGTTGATTCGCTTCGTATGCATGGCCACCGCGCTGCCAAAATTGATCCTTTGGATCTCTTGCAGCGGGAAGAAGTTGCTGCTCTCAACCCCTCACGCTATGGACTTGATGACCCCGAAAGAAGGTTTCCCATTGACGGAATCATTTGGAACAAACCAGCTGAGGACTCTCGCACCGATTCAGGTTCTGAAGAGTGGAGTATGCGACAAATTACCCACCATTTACGTGCGGTATATGTAGGAAGAATAGCGTACGAGTATATGCATGGAACATCTAAGACCGAAAGACTCTGGTTCTCTCACCTTCTGGAGTCCACCTCTGAGGATCCTGGAGCCGTCATGACGGCTGGGAAGCGCAAGAGAATATGGGAACTTCTAGTGAGAAGCGAGGTGTTTGATCAATTTCTTCAAACCAAATTCCCAAACCTGAAACGGTATGGTCTGGAAGGAGGCGAGTCTATGTTACCCGCCCTGGACAGTCTCTTCCGTGTGGCATCGATAGGTACGTATCAAGCGATGGCCTCCTCCTGACCTCCAAGGTGGAACGTGATCATTCTCCCTCTTTACCAGCTGGAATCGAACATATCATTCTTGCAATGCCTCATCGTGGTCGCTTGAACTTACTCACCGAGCCGACGCTCCTGAAATACCCACATGCCGCGTTATTCCACAAAATCAAAGGCAAAAGTGAAATACCCGAGGAGTTTGATGCCGACGGAGATGTTATCAGCCATCTATGTACGTATTGCTTCTGATGCATGCAGGTTTACTCTAATTCAACGCCGCCGAATCATTAGTCGCCAGTCCCAGCCTTTCGTTTGAAGGGGCATCAGCTCCTATGAAGGTCAACCTATTACCCAATCCCTCACACTTAGGTACGTATGTTGAATACTTCTCTTCACCTGCTAACGCTCAGTTTTCGTTTGCTTTTACCAGAGGCCGTTAATCCCGTCGCACTGGGTCTCGCACGCGCAAAGCAATACACGTTACTCAAATCACCCGACTACGCATCAGACCCAGAGTGTACCCTTGGGGATAAAGTCATGTGTGTGCAGCTTCACGGGGATGCGAGCTTTACAGGACAAGGCATCGTGATGGAAGCCTTTGGATTAAGTGAGAAGTATATGTCTAGGAATGTCACCTTCCTCTCTGACAGTATACTTACAGGCAATCTTCCCCACTTCACAAGCGGCGGAAGTGTGCACCTGGTAGTCAAGTATGCATTTACCTGAGATTCCTTGCCACCACTAACAAACTCAACAAATCTATGTAGCAACAGGTACAATCACAGATACAAATATAAATTATCTTCACTCCAAAATCACTTCTGATAACCGTCACTTCTTTAGCATCGGATACACGACTCCTGCGTCTTCAGCTCGTTCTTCGCTGTATTGCTCTGACGTTGCTAAGATGATCAATGCACCTGTGCTTCACGTGAATGGAGACTATCCCGAAGGTGCGGTCACAATTCCTTGATTCTATTGGTTAACTTTAACCTGTCATGTTTATTTAATAACCAGACGTTGCTCGAGCCATGGAAGTTGCGTTCAAATATCGTAATCATTTCAGAAAGGTAGGGCACATTTACATATGAATTGCCTTACTAGAATTGGGACTGACCGACAATACAGGACATCGTTGTTGACTTGATGGTATACCGAAGATGGCACGTCTGGTCAATTTCATCTTTAGCCACCAGTCGTTTACATGAAACAGGGGCCACAATGAACTCGATGAACCAGCATTTACGCAGCCTCTGATGTACCAAACGATCCGAACTCGAAAATCTGTTCCAACTTTATACGAAGAGCGCCTTGTGGTGAGAGCGTTTGTTGTCCGGTTTCCTTGAAGCTCACACAGTCCTATATGCCTCAGGAGTCCGAGATACTACCCGCTTGTGATACCCAGAATATCCGTGATGCATACAGGACTCATCTTGACACTCAACTTGCTGCCGTACAGTCCCATCAGCCAACAGCAGACATGTTGGGTGGCAAATGGAGTGGTTTGGTTTGGCCTGGACCCCCTACCTCTCCATCCGTTATCGTGCATAACCCGGCCACAGGTTTAGACCTTGACACGCTGCGTAGAATTGGCCACCATAGTGTTGAGGTTCCGGAAGGCTTCGTATGTACACGAGTTCAAAACTAACAATCAAACCGAGTGATACGCCATGTCATTTCTAGGAAATCCACTCGCGATTAAGGAGGCATGTCAAGCACCGGTTGGAAAGTTTGGAAAGGGGTGCAGGCATTGATTGGGCAACAGCTGAAGCCCTTGCCTGGGGTTCTTTGATGCGAGAAGGGCACGATATTAGAATTTCAGGACAGGATGTTGGACGTGGAACCTTTAGCCATCGGTGAGCCTCCCGTTCTATCCGCATGACACTCGCCAAAGCTGAAATCGAATGCGCAGACATGCCATGCTTGTAGACCAGAACACGGAATCTGTTGTTGTTCCTCTGAATGCGGCTATATCACCTGATCAGGGCCGTTTAGAACTCGCCAACAGTAAGTAAGACAGTCGATGCTTAGCATCCATTGTTAATATATATGTTGCTAGGTTCTCTCAGCGAACTTGCAGTACTTGGTGTGAGTCAAAACACTGGGTGTGGTTGCTTTGGATTCTGTTCTCACTGTGTCCCAGTTTGAGTTTGGCATGTCGTGGGAGAGGCCGAACATACTTCCCATTTGGGAAGCGCAGGTATGCGTATCCCCGTGCGTGCTACTTGTAACCGTAACTGACATTCGGTCAAGTTTGGTGACTTCTTCAATGGAGCACAGGTGAGATCCATGGTCCCAAATATTTTCTTTCAATTAAGAATCATGATGTTCTAGGTGATGATTGACACGTTTGTGTCATCGGCCGAAGGTCAGCTGGGGATGCCTGTCCTATCATTTAGTACATTGCTGTCCTTCAATCCACAAGCTGACACACCTTTATATCCCCAGCTAAATGGCTGAAGCAATCTGGGATTGTGATACTTCTTCCTCACGGACTAGATGGTGCTGGCCCTGAGCATTCCAGCATGAGGCTAGAAAGATTCCTTCAAGTCAGTGGCATCGTCTGTTGACATTTCGGCCCTTCACTAACTAAGGGCTCAAGTTAACGAACGACTCTTATGAGTTTGATGCAACTTTAAACATCAATATGCAAATAGCCAACCTTACCACCCCTGCACAATACTTCCACATCCTCCGTCGCCAACAGCTTCGTAACTTCAGGAAACCGCTGGTCATTGCTACGCCAAAGGGATTGCTTAGAGCACCGGTGAGTGAGAGTCTGGTCATATCAAACTTTCTTGAGTATTTCTAACCTTTCCCTCGCTTGTTTTAGGCTGCTGCGTCTAACCTCGCTGACTTTGCCCCCGGTAGCATGTTCCAGCCCGTGTTATTGGATCCATTATTCGTATCATCCTCTACTAGAACAAATCTGAAGCGTATCATTCTTTGTAGCGGGAAAATTTACTACGATCTTGCCGCTAAACGGGAAGAAAAGAATGTACAAACTAACGTCGCTCTTGTTAGACTTGAGGAGTTGGCGCCATTTCCTTGGAATGCAGTTAGCGAGGCGCTGGACACATACCTGTCAAGCGACGGACAAGCAGACATCGTGTGGGTGCAGGAGGAGGCCAAGAATCAAGGGCCATGGACTCATATAAGCGCGAGAGTGGATAACCTTCTAGCAAGACGAGGGGCCAAACTGAAGTTCATAGGCAGGCGCGAGTCCGCAGTGCCAGCTGTAGGAGTTGGGGAGCTTTTCCAGAAGCAGAAGGCGGAGGTCCTTGAGCAGGCCTTGACACTCATGGAATGAGTTATTTGTGTACTGTGACCTTTGTAATGTGTTGTGCATATTTTAATTGGAGTCTTGTACATACTTATGTAAATTGACTAGGCTTGAGAAGGAGCTCCAACATAAGACACTGAAGGAGGGCATCTTGAGCTCCATCCTATCAGTCTTTGTCATGGTGTTGGTGGCAGAGAACAAGAAGCTCGAGCCGCTCTGGCTAGTGATGGCAGGACCAACAAAAGCCCCATCCAAACCATATCAAATCGTCTGTTCAAAACTAGCTTATCAGAGTTAAAACTGAATAGGGCCTATCAAAGTAGAGATTTTGATGAGGATTTGGAGAGGATTTGGATCAGGATTTGGATTTTTTATAAAGCTCCGACAAAGCCCAGAAAACCAACAGGGCTGTCCACAAGTCTGACCATGGGTGACCCAGGACTCAGACTTGCAGGTCAGCCAGCTTCCAGAAGCAGACCTACAGGAGATGATAGTGCTCCAGCTGCCTTGAGGTCTGCCTCAGAGTCCAATGAAGAGAAGTTTAATACCAGGGCCCTTGTCCACATCTCCAAAGAAAGACCACCTGGCTACTGAAACCAAAGTAGCATTCAATTCTGAGTATTCATGTCTGTACAGTATGTACACAATGGTGAGACCTGCTTCATCAGGCCATGTTCACTAGAATATTTTTGCTGCAGTAGCGGAGCACAACCAATTGATACGCTTGGTCAGCGACTCAATATAGATACCTGTCCACCTAGTAGCGCCGAACGCGTGGATGTGTTCGACACGTGTCTACTGTACAAATTGTATACATAGTTGTTCACACATAAAGACTGGAAGCTAAAAAAACAAATACAATTATAAATTTTTTTATACATTCTCCAAAGTCCTGGAATGTGCTCTGCACTGTGATCCCCTGCCAAAATTTCCAGGGTCTCCTTGTGGATGGCGAGCATTTCTTCGTTGAATTTCTCATGCTTCACCTGCTGCTCCTTCATATATGCAACCTCCTCATTTGAACAACCAATACAAGAGGGAGGCACCAGGCGGCAGCGCTTCAAGCTGTCCGTGGTCAACACACTGGAGGGAATCTCGAGCGCACTCCCAGTTCTCTGATGTGGAACCGCCAGAGCCCAACAGGGATCCCCTCTTGCGCCGCTTGGGTGGCTGGCGCATGCGCGCTCGCAATGGTTCTGAGAGTTTTGGGGGAGCGAGGGGGTTGTCAGCTGTAGGGAGGAGGCGACACCGAGGATAATGCCGTGCTGGATGCTCTCCGCCTCACACCGGAAGGGGAGGCAGGTACGCTTGGTATGCTTGCGAGCCAGGCACCGATGTCCAGCGCCAATAAGACAGACGCCGCGGCGATTGCGGCAGGAGAAGGCAGCGGGGCGGGTGGCTGGAAGCGTCGTGGGCGGGTGGCATATCGTTGGTGGTGGTGGTGTTAATCTTCTGGCGCGCATCAACTATAAGTCACGTGCGCAGTTGTGGACGCGACTGACTCTTAATGCTAATGTTCCCACGACCGATATCTTTTGTTGAGACCGGCATGGCCCGAACAGACCCAAAACCCCCAGCAAAAATAGTCTAGTAGACTGTTACATGCTATTGTGAGCAAGGGTTCTGCCGAGCGCACGCCGGCATCCTCTAGTCTTCTAATCGTGAAGAATCAAGAACTAGGTTCGAGTCTAGTGGAACTCGCCACGCAGTAGCGAGCTAGTAGATCATGTGATCGTCGTGATCATTGCAGGACTCGTCCGTCCCATATCTTTTCGTGTTTTCTGAGGCGTCCTGAGGAAGTCCATATACAGTCTGGACTTGTAGCTGGAGTCAGAAGGGTGCAGGCATCTGATGAACCGAGCCTACGTCGCGCAGCCGCACCTCGGATCATCGAAGAGTGTTGCAGGGTCCCATGGACTTGAATGATGTAGGTCTCAAGGGACACAGCTGAAGAGGGGATTTTCTTTGCTGTCATGATGCAGAAATTGCTCCGAGCGGCCAAGTGCACACCTAATATGAGATGCTTTCCAGGTTGTGTTATGACCGCCACCGACGGCGACAGAAACCACATACATCATCCAGCACACGAATCGCATCCCCCGGGGTTTCATACGTTGGATAACTGACGATTCTAAGCTAACAGCACATGAAAATACCCGAAATCAACACATGATTTTTTTAAACTTAATCCCTGGCAGCTCTCACCTCATATTGGAATGTAGTAGTCTTTCCCGGGCGTTGCGGATAGCAAGGTTGGTATAAGATAGGCCACCGTTTTAAATTGTGAGTGTTTGATGGCTTGTTTATACCGTGTATTAATGGTCATCAGCAGGTGTGTTTGTTCTATCTATCCCATATCTCTCGGTCTCTCAACTTGCTTTGGGCCTGGCCAATAAAACCCTCGCTGAGTTTGCTCCTCTGCGCAATTCCCTCGTCACCTCTCTCCTCTGCGTCGCGTATTTCGGGCATCTGAACAGGCAGTGGTGCCGATTTATCTGACAACATGCACGCCGGGCATTTCGGCGCTTCCTTGTCGATCTTTGCTATGTGTTTGTTAAGCGCCACATGCCCGGTTCTGAGCTATACAAGGCTGGGCACTCATACAGTTAAGCGGGTGCTGTTAGCGGCCGTAGTCGGCATTTTGCTTAGCTAGCATTTGAGCTGTCCACTCAGTCGAAAGCATAGCGGTTCGTTCTGAATCCCTGCTTGAGAGTGACACCAGCTCCTTTTAACTCACGTCCTTGCCATCCTTCAATTCAAATGTTTCACATTCGTTAACCCACTCTACGGACCTAATTCGACCTCCTGCTTGTACTCACTCTCGCTGCCCCGGAGGCTTCTTCGTCTTTCTCCGCCGGACTTCAAGGCAGTCATCTTCATCTTAACCTCGACATCCAAGTTGCATTCGAAATGATATCTGCAACCGCAATCACGTGTATCACACTCTATATGGTCGCGGGGTGCAGCTTGCTGCTACTCCTTTGTACTTATTATTTTGTCAAAACTTTGCCGCAGAGGAAGAATCCAGTCCTGGTCAACCTGGTTTTGATATCGTTGTTAATCACTATACCTCCGGTCATGTTGTACGTCCCCTAATTCAAGGTCGATCGCCGTCGTCTCACTGCGGTGTCATGCTTATGAGCAGACTATTCACCGGCCAACAAGGAGGAATAACTATACCTTGGATCTGTATCCTCCAATCAGCCTTGATAGACGGCATGGCGCCAATGTAAGCAGCTTAGAAGGATCACACAACAATTAACGACCTCGTGAAACTAGATTTTTTGTTGCCCTGGTCGCTCTTGTCATTCAGGTACATTTCGCAACATAATTTGAGGATTTGACGACTAAAAACAGACTTTGGGCTTGTCGATATGATTAAAGACATGGCTTGAATTAAGAGCGATTGTTCGGAATACGACCTCTATTTCGTCGAGATCTGTCTGGTTACAATGGACAGTGCGTACAGTCTAGTTGCTGACACTTTCGAAACCTGATGGAATGAGCCGTTTTACATCCAGTTCCTTGTTGCTCCATACGTGGTATATATGTTTTGGTTTATGGCCTCTTTAACGGTCTGCCTGCGCCCTAAATTCATACCTCATGGTGTTCTGACGTACGCTATCAATCTTACTGATATAGCAATCGCTACAACCGTCAGCAATAGTGTTACTACACCCGTTTTATTACTGCACCAATAATGCCACTGGCAACCTTGTGTATGTTATCATTATTCGGCAGCGAACCACATTCAGACCTTTGGTATCCTTTGATAGGCGAAATCAACTCGGTTACTTTGTGGTTACTTGCGCCGTCATAGCCATTTTTCTGGAAGGTGTGCACCTTTGTTGCCGGATCAGTTTCAGGATATATGGCGTCATCTTAAGAACCTGACATACTTACTGTAACATGCTGTACAGTCTGGACTACCTATTTTGTGATCGCATGCCTCCGGCGTTGTCGGGTGTCCAGAGATCTTTCATATGCATCAAGGTTGTATCGTACAAGCCTTCACATGTATATGCGACTTTGCATATTCACTGTTATCCAATTATTTCCGATACTGTGAGTTGTGTATGCGGGCAAGCATGACGTTGTAGTCGCTGATCTCATGCATGTATAGCCTGACCGCCATCAACTATCGGCCCTCACCACAACCCCCACCTACATTGATACCAAGGGAGGCGACAGAGATTATGGAGTGCACGTGTAAGCTCTGGAACGACCTTTCCCGGCAGTGCTATCTTTAAGGATACTTTAATAGACCCATTGGCAGTCTTTTTAGTCTTTGGGACGCAAAGCGTAAGTTACACACCCCATGCGCAAGTGTTCCCGAGTTCATGCTCATCTCTTGGCTCCTTTCAGGCCGTGTTGCGAGCGTGGAAGATCTTGCCACAAACATCCCAAGTCGACGAGCAGGCCTGAAGTACTGACCATATGCTGGATCCAACGATGCCGTATTCGTTTGACTGTTCGGTGTTGCAGTTTGGTAATTGTCTGATGGCGATGATACATCAAGTCAGTCATGTAGCGTGAGTCCCGGACGATTGTAGAAGAAATGTAACAGTGGACATATTTCGCACCCTTCCATGACGGTGTCTTTGAGTGCCCAGTTATCACTTAGACCAGTCAACTGACCTATCTACTACCTTGACCAGTCTGTGAGCCAGTTACATGAATTGTCCTCAGACTTCTGGGAACCCCGGAGACGTTCAGATAGACTGTCACCTCACCTAATTTGCGTCTTTTGCCGTCGTTTTGAAGTATCGCGATATGAGTGTATGCCGGCTTCGTCAAAACCGTATTCTTTTCAATTGTTCCGTGTCACTTTGGAGATTCGTTTATTGGTAGATTTAGTTGCAGTGTGAGCTCTGTTAGCCTTTTCCCCCCCGGAGGGCACGCAACAATCACGCCGCGTACTGGGTATTGAACTAGCTGCACTTGCAAGGTTCACGGAAGAACTTCAATCGGGTTCTCGAGTCGACAATTAACTTGAACGAAGGACGTCACATGCAGAACTTCGTGGGAGGTACCGTGGCTTCAACACGGGCGGCCGTCAGACGCTGTATCGGCCTAGCTACTAGCAGTGCCACTTGGTACGGGGAATGCGTGTCTGCCGGTAAATGATTGAATATTACTTATTTCAAGGGATGCTGCAATACTCTACCAGAGCTAGAAAATTTCTGAAATAATCACTGGTCTGTATATTGACGCCACAAAGGACCTCCGTTTGCCGTGATGAGTAGCGAGTAGCACGTGGGTCTATCGAGTTCAGAATTCCGCAGATGTATTTGGACTCATAGAAGCGATCAGCACTTAAGTACATCATCTGATGTCCATCCCGGGTCCGCTGGGGTAAACAAGCCAAGAAGTACCACTGTACAAGATAGACAGGATTATTTCGCGGTCACTATTGCGTGTATAATTTCCTAAAAGAACAAATCCTACCTGAAAACGGTAGAAGCAACCGCGTGCAAAATTTGGCAACGAAACTCCAGCTTGTTTGAAGCGGAGTCTGAGTCCTATTGGAGACGGCCGGCATTGCTTCCGGCCGCAAAAATGATGTAAATCCTGATGATGAGCCTGTGCCTCGCACTTGAGCTGATGCTTACTGTAAGGCTGGAGATAGCAGTGTCTCTGATTATCTTGGAAACCACTGGTGGCTGCCGTTAGGCAAAGACTGACACAGTCGGTTCCTTTGAGTTAGCATCTCTGGTGGCAATATTATATTTTAAACCGGCAGTCCCGGATATCAGCCATGTTTCTGCTGGTAGGCCAGTCCTTCAAACTTGCTTCTCCTACCCTTTCAAGTCCTTTCGCCGCATAGGCAGCTGCTTTGACCTCTTCTCCTTCCACGACAGAATTTCCGTCGATCCCCCGGCCCAGAGCCACAGAACATAGCCATGATATCCGCAACCGCAGTTGAATGGGTCACACTGAATATGATTGGGGGATGCAGCCTGCTCTTTCTCCTCTGCACTTATTATGTCGTTAAAACTTTGCCGCAACGGAAAAATCCATTCCTGATCAACGTGGTGTTGACCTCGTGCTTGGGCACAATACCTTCCCTCATGCTGTGTGTCTTCCAATTTCAGCACCAGCGTATTAACACTGAATTCATTACAAGGCTATTCACGGGTCAGCAGGGGGGAATAACTATACATTGGATCTGCGTCCTCCAAGCAGCCTCGATTTTGAGCGTTTTGCCTATGTGAGGATCTTCTGGAGCGTTGTCTATTCTCTAACGATTCTCCCGGAGCAGGTACGGTGTTGCTCAGCTCACTCTGATCTTTCAGGTACACTGTTTGCGAATAACACTTGGGATAGATAGCTAACACTGTATACATTATGTCATTAACACGATCAAGACGTGGTCAGACATGAGAGCTGCTGTCCAGGGTACGACCAGCATTCTGGACAGATCTGTTTGGTTACGATGGGCGGTCAGTACGGTCGAGTCAATGATGTTGGGGAATCTGATGATATATCATGTTTACATACAGCTCATACTCGCACCATATATGGCATTTATTGGCAGGTTTATAGCCTCATTAGTAGTCAGCCTTCGTCATTTCTTCCATGTCCCAACTCTGACATGCATTTTAATAATTCTCATGGATATATGATGTACTACTACCATCAGCAAGAGTGGTACTTTTCTCGTTTGATTACTGTTCAAACAAGCCTCTCACCGGTGCGAATATGTACGTTCTCTTACCTATTCTACGTAGAATCACCTCTAGAACCGATCGCGATAGGCCGCGAACGCTTTTTGGCTAGGCTTCATGGTTGTCTGCATGAGCCTGGCTATTCCTTTAGAAGGTTTGTTAGCTAGACACTCTTTCCCAGGAGTCGGCACTCGTGAAATTGACAACATAATGACTTTATCTCGTACAGGTTGGACTGCTACTTATGTTTACTTTTGCCTCCAGCGCAGTCGCGTGTCTGGAGATCTTGCCCATGCTTCAAGCTCGATTCGTGCAAACGTTCACATGTTTGTACGACTCCTGATATTCACGAACATACAACTAGGTCCGATATTGTGAGTTGTGCTATCCTGGTGGTCGTGTTGTGGCTGTCGTTAACCCCATTCCATATAGCCTGACGGCCTTGAACAACTTGAACCGGGTCTCTCTCGATCCAGTGGCTGTTAGGAATGCTACACAGATCACGGAGAGCATGTGTGAGCATTGATTTAAACTTTTCCTAGCGCCACATCGTTGAAGACAGTTGATCAAAGACGCATTGGGAGTGTTTTTCGTCTTCGGCAAGCAAAGGGTGAGTATCAGTATCCTGCGCTGCATCTGGTATTCCTGAGTGAATGGTAACCTTGGGATCCTTCAGACTGTCTTGCAAGCATGGAAGATCTGGCCGTCAACGGAAACTGAAAAGGAGCACTTGGAATGTTAGCGTATGCTTGCTCCGGCAAGTACCACACTCGTTTTAGTTCCTATGCTTCCCGTAATCGTGTTGAGTTCATGATTCCCGTTACACTCGTTATTTGTGAATCCAATTATAGTAGAAGCTCTGTTATAAGAATTTCCCGCCAGTCTAGAGGTTAGTGGCTGCACCTCATATCGATTGTCTGATGGCCCTAGACATTTATCGACGTGCAGAAGGGGAGTAGAATTTCTGGAGACTGTGCAAGTTATACTGTCTCACGTATGAATTAGTCTTTCTACTCTGCAAGATAGCCGGGCGCTTTGTGTAGAACTGCTCCTCGGTTTCAGGTCTAAAACCAGGGTAATGATCCCTAGTATCAGACCGCTACCCTCCTCAGCATATTGTCACAACAAAAATACATCGATTGGACAACTCGTAACAGGTTGGTCCAAACTACATGTGGAAGGTAGCTCCCCGGGTTATCACTCCGTTATCCGGCGCAGTACGTTACTCGCACGGCTGTGATCGGGCACATTTAGTATATCGGTACCACGCAGGCGTGCTTGAAAATACTGTAATTTTCACAAGCACCTAACCTTGATAATACCTCTTGGTAGCCAGGCTCTGCAATCCGGTGTGTAAATCTTGCCCAGGAACGAGACCTTTCGCCGGCGGGCAGGTCCGAGTGTGCCAAGTTTCGCTTCCTTTTGGACCTGTATTCTCGCCTCGAGGCTGCACCCGGGTCATGTTATGTAAGTTGACGCAGTACCGTAATGGTAACCACATATAGATGCCGGCGAACGCTACGTCCGTCTTAAGCACTTCGAGCTGATGGACACCCGCCTTCAACACCCCGAAGCCGACCTGGCAGACTTGCTGCGTCTAATCCGACATGCAAGGGACTTAGGTCGTCATGAAGAACTCTGCGAGCCTTTGGAGAAGTTCGTCAATGACACCTGGTTCGTCTTGAAGTTTGCAAGAGCTGTTATCCAGGAGGGATTGGGGCGCAATGAAGGAATCCGAGATTCGATCAATTCCCTAATCGTTGTGGTAGGCGATGTTACCTGACTGCTGATTTGTCACTTGCTATATTACTAACACAGTCTCTAGGCTTCTTTCATTTCTGGAGTCCAGGCGCAGTTGATCGCGTTTACATACCAGTCGAACCATACTGGCCTCCAAATCACCACCAATTTCTTCTTATTTGTTGGTATGACCCTCGATGTCATAGGAGCCGCTACCGGCGTTGTTAGTATTATTCTTGTCCGACAATACGTGGAGCGTTCCAGGTCATTGCTTACGCACATCACCGAGATTCACCGACGCATATATGAAATTACAAAGAGCATAGACCATGATGCCAAACCCATCAATCACAGGGAAGAGATGGCCAAGCTGCAGAAAATGTGCGGGGATGTCCAAGACGTATTGGAGGCACATACTTGGCTGTCGACGTTCGATGGAGAATCTGATTCCGATATCCCCAATACCTTCCGGGCCATCCTCGAGAAAGTTCCCGTCCGCCCGGCTGGAGGTCGAGGTCCACCTCTGCCTTATTTCGTCCTGGTTCCTGTTATCGCAATTACACTTGGCACATTGTGCTTTCTGGCATCTGTGCTAGCGTTTGCAGCCTCATCTCAGCTTCGAGATGTTTGGCTTACTGGTGTTATTATTACCATGATCGCGTTCCTCCTAATGCTACTTCTTTGGGGTATTCGTAAAGCTGGTAAGTCCGATGGATCCATCGTGCTAGTCCTATTAATTTATGCTTAATTAACGTACCACCGTCAGCGAAGAAAAAAGGAGCTAATTATAAATCGCTTGAAGAGAGTTTGAGAGATGAATTGCGCCACCCACTGCTTCTCAAGTATCATCAGTAGGGGCCACTTGCGACGGAGAAGTCCTTGGCTCGCAATGATGGACTAGTTTATGGCGGTGGGTACCTGTATTGCAGTTTACGGCGGATAATCTCTGTGCAGTCTCATCCATACCAGTAATCAATCAATTGAGGATCGAGTACTCGAGTGACAAACGGTGATATACCGAGGAATCACAATCTTGCAAGTCCTCCCAAACCTGATTTCATTTCTTAGACCTTTTACTATTTAGTGCATATGTCCCTAAGTTTACCATCAGACGATGTCTCAAAGATGTGTCTCCAGCGCCTTCCAGGTGCCACGAAATCCATCGAAAATTGATTGCCTATGCTGCATACTATCACATACTACTCCCGACGACTTACCTCATTCGGATGGTGATACGTTTCCTCAGTAGATTTGGGACAATTGGCTGCATTACGCGAGACAAAGTGACAGTTTGTAGATTGACTGTGTTGAGGTATTCGGCGACGGTCAGACACTGAGACGACTGAATGCGCTGTCACGGGACTGCCGGCGGTCTATATAGGCCTACGATCATAGGTCGGTTGTCAAAGGAACCCCCACCCACGGTTACGCCTGGTGGCTATGCTGCTCACGATAGGTTCAATGGGTGTATTCAAGTGGGATATTTTTGTACGGTAGACCTTGATTGCCGTGTAGATCATTAGCGGCAAATTTGTATCGCACGAGTATCAGTGGTACTCACCTGGCCCTCATACGCTGGGCCTCCATGTACCGGCCTTGACATCTCCTGGTACATCATACAGCGTGGCTTAATGTGTGTCCGTGAGCAGGAAGTTGTCAAAAACCAAGGATACGTGGGGTTGGTTCCATGGGCAGCTAAGGTGCCCTCCTGTGTATCATGCTATTGCCTTAGAGGCTGAGGAGTCGAGGCCAATAACCTCATGCGGCGGTCGTCATCGATATGCCACTATGCATGTTGTGATGGAGCCCATAAATTAGGACAATATGATGCTCATGAATAATCTGTCATCATCGATATGCCACTATGCATGTTGTGATGGAGCCCATGAATTAGGACAATATGATGCCCATGAATTGTTAGTAGTTGAACGATAAACGTTAAAGCTCACAGTAAATTCACATTAAGGCGAAGTGCTCCAGATTATGATTCTCAGAGCTAACCTGCCTATACTACTGGCGGGACTATATCAATGGCGAATTAAATTGAATACTAGTCCGCCGGGAGACAGGTCACAGAACTTGCAGCCATTCAAACAAAGATATTTTTAGGTTTTCAGAGAATCCTGGAGCTATGCATGTGAGAGTTCAGCAAGACTAGCTGAGTATGGGATCGGTAATTTGCTGTATCTCGTCAAATGAGCTAAGCTAAGCCTTGTCTTCGCCTTCGGATTCCTTTCCCACATAAATATTTCCAGATGCCGTGTCATATGCAAGGAATGTTTGGAACAGTGCCAAATGACATAGGAGTAAGCGTTGGCACTGATGGTATGATGTCCGAGGGCTTGAAGTTCGCCCGGGTATTCTTTTCCTGGGAATCCTGAGCCAATCAAGCAGAAAAAGCCATATGAATTTTACCTGCCCGAGAGTTTAAGTACTAGACATCAAGCTTTCAACAAATTTCAAATTTCAAGCTTTTTCAAGCTTCAAGGCCCAGGCGCCCAGGACCGGCGCAATGATCGTGACGTAGAATGTGACTATATTGTGACATTACATAATTGGCCCGGGACGTGGTTCCGTCCACAGCAAAAAGGCGGCCAACATTGCAAATGAGCTTTTCTCCTGAAACTTTCACGTTGTTGATTCTTCCATGTTTCACTGAAACCGGGAATAATGCCCTCAGCTAGTAAGTATAGTAGTCGGACAGCGGCTGTGTGCCTATGTGTGCCAAATTCAGGTCTCAGCGATCGCCTCCTTATAATTACTGCAAGGGCGTGAATAGCCTTGAGGGACCGCATGTAGTGGCTATCACAATGCCCTATAAACCCATAGATGACGTGTCGCCATCTGCCCTTCATCCAGGTTTTATGACATCCCACACTCTCGTGACACTTCACACCGAAGCTGACCAGGAAGACTTGTTCCATCTCACAGAGGGGGCAAGGAAGTTAGGTCGTGATGAAGAATTTCTTTGGAGAGGTTTGTGAATGACACCGCTCGCCTTGAGTTTCGCCAGACCTGTCATCGAAGAGGAACCGGGACCCAATGATGGAGGGCGTGAGTCTATCAATTCCCTTATCGTCATGGTAAGAGGTTGCTACCTGAATGCTAATTCACTTGTGACTGATTTTGCTGGCACTTGTGTTAAGACCTCCGAGTCTTTCATCTCTGGAGTAAAGGCGCAGTTAATTGCGTTCACGTACCAATCGAACCATACTGTCCTCCGAATCACCACCAATATCTTCTTATTCGTTGGTATGACGCTCGATGTCATAGGAGCTGCCACTGGCGTTGTCAGCGCTATCCTCGTGTTCTAGGTCGTTATTTATGTACATCATTGAGGTCCATCGGCGCGTATTCGGAATTACCAAGAAATTCCATCATGATTCCAAGCCTCATCATGACAAAGTTAGAGAACTAGATGGCAAGGCTGACCAATATGTGCGTCGACATTCCAAAATGTATTGGACACACACGGTCCCCTACGTCTTACAAAACAGCGATATTTCGGACGAGACCGCCGATATTTCTATCGGAGCTCCTTGAATCGTTTGGCGTCACCTCGATTAGAGGTCCACCCCTACCTTATTTTGCCCTGGTGCCTGTGACTGCCATTGCTTTTGGCACAACATGCCTCCTAGTATTAGAGTGCTTGGATTTGTGGCCTTGTCTCAACTTCAAGGCATTTGGATTACTGAAGTTGTCATTACCCTGTTGTGAATCGTGTTGTGAATCGTGTTGTGAATCGTCGTAACTCGCCATGTTAGTATAGCCTGCAGCATGAACCGGCACTATCCCGGTGCTATCCATGTTCAGATGCAACTCCTATCTAGTTCCCACTCCGCTGACCTCTGACTGAGCGCCCATACCTTCGACACTTGTATATGTAGCTAGCCCAGTAGTTACAACAAATACATCGGTTTCAGCCCTTTCAGCTGCACTGCAGCTCCGTTTAGTGTTACAGCTAGAGTTAGCTAACACTCGAGTTCCGTCTGTTTCTGCGCTCAGCGCACCGAGTTCTGTTCCACCCTTTGTCTCTCTCCGCCTCCCTCCTCGCATTCTAACAACATACCCTACTTGCCCTGGGCCTAATGCTACTTTTGTGGGGTGTTCGTAAAGCTGGTACGCCCCAAAGAATAAAGGTGCCAATTACAAATCACTCGAATGCAGCTTGAGATATCAGCTGCGTATCCCATAATAGATGATGCTTGCAGCAGAAGCATCCCTGGATTAGGAACACCATTGCTCCTACAATATTGGGTGGCTGTGTCCCAATTTTTGAAGGAGAATATTTGTGTTTTCACATTCGGTTTACCGTACAAAATTACTAACGACAAACATATGATGTCGCGAAGGCTAGCCTTCTAATAAATTAAGGATTTTCGTGTAGAATACCGAAAAAAAATGACACTCTCAAAATTTTATCTGTATGACACACACATGCATATAAGCACTGCGGGAACATACCCCCTGATAAATTGGTGGGATGTCCATACCCGGTTTTGGTGGATGGTCCACCACCGGTAGATGGACACTCCACCGGTCCAATGGTGGACCCTCCACCATATACTTCTCATGGTAAGTCCACCGGCCACTCAGGGGTCCATGTCCACATCCACTTACAGTGATTGGACTATCCACTCACAATAAGGCCTTTTTTTCATGGATTTCATTTCCATTGACACATGTGTAGGATTATCCATTAAGTCTTCCAAGGGATATACCAGTAATAATCATTGTATCAATGACTATTAACATAAATAAAAACCAAAAAAAATACATACCTACCTAGATGCCATCTTGTATTGTAAGGACATATTTACAGGCCAGATTACCGATATAGAAGGTGCCCTTGTAAAGGGATTCGAAGGTGGAAAATTGTACTTGGAACCAGGTTTGAACGAGCAACCTGATGATAAATGTACTTACTCATCGACACTTTATCCAACTGCTCCACAAGGCTTCTGACTAACATTGGTGTGAAATGGTATAAGTTAGCATACACTGCGGTGATGGCTTTTGAACCTGGCGGTCAGAGTCATTTGAACATCTTGTCCGCTCACACTCACACTCGGCACCAGACTCAGTGAGTCCGACAGTACATGCCTGACACTGAGCTTACACAAGTTGCTGTGACAAAGTTTGACATTTTGAAGTACACACTGTCACCCCTCAAGCTAGCTGACACGATCACTGCATTGAACACCTCCCCACCTCAACTACGGCTTGTTATGTCCCAGAGATACAGGGTGTGGAACTCCTTTGGCCTGAGTCTGGAGAGCTCAGCGTGCGAGCACACGGGCCACGATGGGGGTCTCAACGATGCAGAGGTTGTGTAACGATGCTTTGCAGAGACGACCTTTTCCACGATGACGAGTGAGTTCGCGCAGACAACCATGGCATGGGGGGACTCAGATACCAACACGCTGAACTGGTGGCTCACGCACGCAGGAACGTAGTGCATCAGCGATGGTCTAGTTCGACTCGACATTGGACATTGACCTCCACCAATTCTGCTACGTCCATCGCTCACCAACTTCCTCCACCTCATCGCACCACTGTAAATAACCCGTGTATCTACATGTACATTAGTTATTACATAATCCCAGTGGGCCCCTTAGGGACCCACTGTATAGTTTATGCGTGGGAACCGGCTAGCGGTCCCCATCGCATCTTACCCTTACACTGTCACTACGTAGCATCAGAATACCACACATTGGTCAAGTTCTGTCGTGCTCTTGTGACTTAAGGCTTAAGATAGACATCTTTACACCTTTTTGAACTATCCTGCAGTTGATCGCCACGCGACCAACCGATAGTGGATTCGAAGCAATCTTGAAAAAGATCGCTGCGTCGACGACTAAACATCGTTGAGACCCTCCAGTAGACCCTCTACTGTCGGCTGCGAGCATGATGATCCCACGCAGTCGAAGACGGACACGAGCGACGAGCTCGAGGTCCACACCCCAGGCGCAGCCCAGCGACACGATGGCTGATGCTACCCTGGACCAAGAGTCCAGGACGATAGAAGACGGAGAGATCGCAGATCTCACTGCCCTTGTCCCCCCAGTAGAGGACGAGGAAAACCCCGACCACGTCTCGTCAAGCGTGGCCAAGGAAGAGACGACACCGGGCAACGAGCTGGCGCCCCCCCCCCATCCCTCTCTGCCCAAGGACAAAGGAAAGGGCAGAGAAGTCTCGCCGTCGTCAGACGGTAGAGCATCAACGTCGAGGTGGGCACGAAGCCACGACTCACACCGACGCTCACGAAGTAGAGCGACGACGATCGTCCCTGAAGGAGGACGACGGCAAAAAAGACGAGCCCCAGACGATGGGCAGGACTCGGAATACTCGAGCTCTAGTCGCAAGAGCTCGAGGGCTCACGCCATCGACCACGAGATGGCAGAGGCCCTGAACAAACAGGTGCAGGCTGCGCTGCACCGAAGTACGCTGACGTGCCACAAGCACGATCAGCTGGCATCGCAGCTTGACAACGCCGCCGCCGCCCTAATGGCAATCGGCAAGGAACTCCACCAGGTGGAGGAGGTCAGGCTGCAAGACGCAGCCACACTGGAAGACGTCCAGAAAGCACTCCGCCCACGAGGGGAACACGATGCAACTCGTCCGAGCTCGCGACAGTCCGCAGCCAACGAACGCAGTCGCGACATGGAAGACCCGCGCCGAAAGGAGCGAGACAAGCAGCGAATGCCGCCACCAGCCATCCCGGTCGAACAGGACGTAAGGTTCGGAAACGAACCTCAAGAACAACCGGCTGCCCCAATGGACAGCCGTAAAACGATCCAACAGATCGTTAGGGATCAGGTCGGCTCAGAGCCTGACTCTGAAACGACGACCGAGAGCTTAGAGCTCGAAGTCGCACACTGGCAGCGTAAAGAATCCGCAGCCGCACGCCGCCACACACGGGCACTCGAGCTACTAGCGAAGAACGCTGAAGAGACAGTGGCCTACAGCCACACCGCTCAGCTGCCCGACGAGCAGCTCACGCAAGGCGTATGGGACGCACGGCAAGCACGCGCAGCCTACAACAGCAGGCTACGAATCCGCAATGTGGGACTGACCGGGGACACCAGGCACAAAACACCCCCGGAACCGAGAGCACAAAATGCTCCCGATCCCAAGCCTGATCCGGGCCCGGGGCCCGTCAGGGCATATAACAGCCTGCCCCACGCAGCATCACAACCGCGCGAGTGATCCATGGCCCCAACAGAAGGCCAGGGAATCCCTGACCAGGCCGACGTCGTACCAATGGAGCCGTACGACGGGATCACATGGATGATCTGCGTGGCGTTAGCAGACGCCGTGGACACAGACCTGGAGAAGTCTGTGCTAGCAAAAGCCGGCGTAAAATTGGCTCACCCCGAGCCATATGCCGGGGGATCAGACCTTGAAGAGTTTGAAATCTTCATGGCAGCCATCCTACGATGGCTGAAAATGAATTGCCTCCTAGGACCAACCAGCATCGACATGCAGGTCGGCTATGTGGGCACTCGCCTCACCGGCGAAGCCCAGGAGTGGTTCCTTCGAAACGTTGAACGCTTCGATCGCCAGGTCCGCAGCTGGACGCTGGAAACTGTGATGCAAGGCCTTCAAAAAAGGTTCCTGCACACACTGACGTACCATCACGCATTGAATAAATTCGACGCGGTCATGCAAGGCATGAAAACCGTTCAGGAGATGCTGAACGAGCTCATGAAATACGCGGCACATATGATACAGCCGCCAGACGAGTACACGTTCTGGAGACGGTTCGTATCGGCGCTGCGCAACGAGGTCCTCAAAAAGGGCTATAATGCCGAGAGCAGCTCAATAGAGCAACTCTTCGAGACGGCCCGGATGATCGAGGAGGCATCCCGATACAACATGGGGATGCGCCGCGCAGAAAGTGCAGCAGCAACGGCAAGCGCTGCCCGGCTCACAGGTAGCAAGCCGTTGACACAAACGTGCCTGACCAGGCCCAGCCTGTTCGCAAGAAGCGGAACAGGACAACGGCTACCACCCTCATGCCCTGCACAAGCTGGACGCCCGCCTGAAGCTAAACAGCCTCAAGCGTCAGGGTCGTCCCCATGACCTGCCCCACTGATGAAAACGTCGGGCCGGCCTAACAATAGGCCCAGCGGCAGCCAAAGCAAAAAAAACTGCTGGGGCAAAGGTTCACCCTCGTCACAGACCACAAAGGGCTTGAGTACTTCGAGACCCAGAAGAGCCTATCTGACTGACAGGTCAGATGGTGGGAGTTTCCAACCCAGTTCAATTTCAACACCGTTCATGTTGACGGTGTAGAGAACAAGGTAGCGGACTGCCTGTCGCGCTACTATGAGAGCGACACGAGTGATGACAATCACCCGGACCATGTCTTCGTGAACACGGATGCGCGTTTGGACCCGGACGGCGAGTTATTGCCCACCGACCGGTATGTCGAGTTGCGAACAGCAGCAACAAGACGCTCTAAACGCCTCGCTGAGAAGACAGAGGCGAGAGTAACGGAAGCCGCCGCATTAAACGAGGGCTCGCCAGAGCCCGCGAACGTCGCCGCGTCCCGCGACGACGACGATGACGTCAGAGCCATCGCCGCAGGAAATGACGGCGCGCCCCTGCGCCGGGTTGTCGAGCAAGGCGTAGACCTGTCTAAGGTCCTACGAGACGCGTACCACAGGGACACCATGTTCATAAAGATCATGGCGCACCCGGACGCGCACCCGAGATTCGGGATCCGGGACGGGCTGATCTGGACTAAGAATCAGCTCAAAAGAGACATCATTGCCATCCCCCGCTCTGTTCTTCAAGGGGGAAGGAAGCTGATCGAAATTATCATCGATCGGGCACATCAGATAGTCGGCCACTATGGCCATCTGAAGACTTCGAACTATGTTCGAAGAGCATATTGGTGGCCGGGCATGAGCCCAGACATAGAAGCATTCTGCACATCGTGCGCGAGGTGTCAGATGACGAAAACCAGGCCACAACGGCCCAAAGGCCTACTACACAGCCTACCCATTCCAGATAGGCCGTGGCAGTCGATTGGCATCGACTTCATGGGGCCCCTGCCCAAATCCAACGACTGTGACTACCTGATGGTAGTCATCGACCGACTAACGTCGCTCGTACACCTCGTACCAACCACGACGAGCGTGTCAGCCAAGGGAGTAGCCTGGCTGTTTCTGAAGGAGGTCATTCGACTCCATGGAGTTCCCGACTCCATCGTCTCGGACAGAGACTCGAAGTTCACGTCGATCTTCTGGCATGAACTACAGCGACTCATGGGGACTAAGCTCCTCATGTCAACTGCCTTCCATCCCCAAACGGATGGAGCCACCGAGCGGGCAAACCGCTCGATCGGCCAGATATTGCGCACGGTCGTCAGAGACGATCAGAAGGATTGGGCATTGAAATGCCCAATGGTTGAGGTCGCCCTCAACAGCAACGTCAGCGCGACCACAGGGTTCGCACCTTTTGAGCTGAACCACGGCTATATGCCGCGGATAGACCTCCCCATAGCCGTGGACACCCCATTCAAGGGAGTAGCCCGGTTCGCACATCAGGCAAAATGGAACCCGATGGCGGCACACGATGCAATCATAGAGCATCGAGTGACGCAAACGTTTCATGCAAACAAGAAACGTACGGCGAGCGACAGGTACGCGGCCAATGACCGCGTCTACCTTTCGACACAAAACCTAACTCTCCCGAAAGGAAGAGCCAGAAAGCTAGTCCTGCGGTACATCGGACCGTACCGCGTCGTTGAGGCTCACAACGACGCCTCGACGGTGACCCTCGATCTTCCCGACGAACTGAAAAGCCGTAGTATTTCACCGGTCTTCCATTCCAGCCTCGTACGGCAATACGAGGCTAACAACGACGAATTGTTCCCTCGTCGTGAGGCCAAGTCATTTTATGACTTCGGAGCAAATGACGACGAGGAGTGGCTCGTCGACGAGATTATCGCACATCGATGGATAAACTCGACGGACCTGGAGTTCCAGGTCCGTTGGACCCTAGGCGACGTGACATGGGAACCCATGTCGTCCTGCAAGGACCTTGAAGCCCTAGATAGCTATCTAGAGCTTCGGGGGGTGGGCAAGCCACGCGACCTCCCCAGACGCCGCTAGACGCGTCTGTCACGTGCAGACCACGTGATGCACTGGCCACGGCGCAGTTAAATTTTCGCCTCGGATCTTTCCGAGGGCGCATCGCTTCTTGGAAGCAACCACCATCATCTACCCACAAAGGTGATGCCCCCCAAAGATGGGATGGATGTTGATCCGTCAACGTCCACAACGCGAACAACGGCCCCGAGGCAGGGGGCCGCAGACATTCTCCGTGCTCCAATAGACCAGGAGCACTGGATGATCGTGGGATGGGAGGACGCCCTCGCCATTGTCCACCCGGACGATTGCGCAACGTGCGCAGACTACGCCGCGCACCTTAGGGCCACGACCGGCAACCGCAAGGTCAAATTGCGGGATGAAGACATCGGCGACGCCATCGATGCAGCGTGGGGATGGCTCCCAAGGGGCATCGCGCGTGACGCGCGAGAAGAACCCCTCCGGGACATCCACGACCTTAAAAAAGAGGTCAAGGAGCTGGAATGCACGGTCGAGGACCGCGACGACGCGCTCGCATCCGAGCGTGCCAGGATCAAGGAACTGGAGCAACAGCTGAGCGCTGCCCAGCTCCAGGTTACCCTGGTCCACACTGCCTCAAAAAGGCCGCGACATGACCCGGCCACGGCCCCAGTGGCCGGGCCATCCTCACCTCACGCGACGGCGCCGTTGCCGGCGCGCGCAACATCGGCCGCTAGGTAAGCGCTAATCACACTTTCCTTCGCAATGGCTAGCCCATTGACGGTGTGGGGGGAGCCGCGCAATTTCTTGCACTTTTTCTTTGGCTGCTCTGCCAGCCTCTGTGCCTGTTCGGGGTCGTACGTCTTCCAGACGGATGAGCCGGACTCCCATCCATCGGGGACACCGTACGCAGAGTCGGAAGGCGCGCTCTGCCCTTCCGTCGTTGTCGTCGTCAGGGTCGGCGCTGACAATCGGGACGCTAGCCCCGATTGCACACCGTCAACGACCCCGCCCTTCAGCGGCGGGTAGCACAGATCGAGGCCCAGTATGTCGGGCCTGGCGTGGCCCTGCCTCCGCCGGCGGGGACAGTTCACCCTCCCTACCCGGGGGAGGGAGTGATCATACCACTCGGAGACCCACTGATCTCCGAGACGGGCCTCCTACCACGGCCGGTAGGAATGGCCCAGCAGCGTCGTACTCAATGGTATGACGTCTGCCCGCTCGACGACCCACGCTTCGTCGAGCTCATAGCGCGGGCAAAAGAAACACCACAGCTCGCGCGTAGATGATCGGCGTTTTCAGATGCATCGAGCACGAACAACGCGCCCGCAATCCCAAAAGGGATTGTCTCGTGATAGCGGGTGGTACCCCGCACGACATCGCGACCATCCTGAAAGGTTGGATACACAACCCCGAAGGGATCCCATCTGCCATCCATGACAACGCGGATAGCACCTTCAACCTAGACGACATGGACGTCTGGATGTGGTTGAAGGCCCTTGCGCCCCGGGTCAAAGGGGTCGCATCACCACTCAGGGCGAGGCTACTCGACCTCTTTGGCTCGACAGACCAATGGTCGAGCCTCGTCGACGCCAGGGAAGTGCTGACACCCCAGAGCACCACCCTGCGGCTCTCAATCACGGGCCCATTCCCTGTGGAGGGCCGAGCCGGCCCCGACATCCCACTCGCGGAGATTGCGAGATGGTTGGCCCGCTACACGGGAGTCACTCGCGAGCGAGTGGCGCGCATTGAACATTATGTTCAATGCAGCATCACCAGCGCAGCATTCAGTGCCGCCACCCGCGAGGGCCAACAAAAGGTCATCGAGACCAGCCATGTGAGGGCCACGGTGCTGCGGCCCCTCACTCACGCTCAGCTCGACCGAGAGCTGGCGCGCTTCCGGCCCCCTCCTCAGACTGAGGACCCGGCCATTGAGGCCATGCTCCGCGAGGACACTGGCCCCATCACCCAAGCGGATACCGCCGCTAGCGGTGAGGCCGACCAGCCTCACCCAATCACCACCGATGACGCGGAGGTGCCCCCGGAGGAGTCACGTGCTCCACCGGCCCCGTACGACGACAACGTCATCGTATCGGCCACTCTAGAGGACTCCCTCATGGATGACCTCTATGAGTAGGAGTTAACCCCTATAGTTGTCTATAGAAGGGGAGGGTGTAAATAACCCGTGTATCTACATGTACATTAGTTATTACATAATCCCAGTGGGCCCCTTAGGGACCCACTGTATAGTTTATGCGTGGGAACCGGCTAGCGGTCCCCATCGCATCTTACCCTTACACTGTCACTACGTAGCATCAGAATACCACACATTGGTCAAATTCTGTCGTGCTCTTGTGACTTAAGGCTTAAGATAGACATCTTTACAACCACCTTCATCCAATTTCCTCGTTCCACTCCGCCTCTCCGTCTCCCTCGCCCACCGCCCACCGCCCCAAGCGCCCCGACATCTACCTCCGCGAGGAGCATGCCTACTTCATCGAAGCGGGATTTGAGGCTGTGGTTTATGGTGTGTGGGTACATTCATTCGTTGTGTGATGGCAGCTGAACTTGCCAAGTGACTTATTCATTTGTGTTCATATTTGGTTTTTGCTGGTATTTGTGGTTTTGTGTTCTGTCATGTTCGTATTCACACTCACTGCTCGTATATTCCCCACCTCTTTATCGCTCGCCATCTCCAGGCATAACATTCACACTCTACGTCTTCACTCTGCACACCCTCTACAAATGACGTCGCCTCTCCTAACGCCGCCATGCCCACTTGCCGACCTTCCCCAATGCCCAACCTAGAGCCCTCTCCACCCTCCTCCCTGCCCTCACCATGCCCCTTGGTATCCACCTCCCTTTGCTCTGGGCACGCCTGACGAGAACGTCACGCTCAATCACAGCCAGGAAGCCGCCATACAGCATGTAGTCGATGTGTTCACCTGTGGAGACAGGTTAACTAGCTCTGGGATACAGTGCAGGCCGTGGACCTATGAGGTCCAGAATTGATAGTGGAGTTAGACTTGTAATTACCTTGTAGTTAGTGCTCTTTTATGGCTTTTAAAGGATAACCCATACAAATTTCATTCATTTAAAAGGCTTGGTGATCCACATATAACTAATTGACTGGCCATTTATATTATTCATGGATTATCTAGTGTCTATGTACATGGTGATACCATTATAATATGCTGGATCCTCCACCGACACTGCTGTTGGAAAACCCCTTTGCGGTTTTAAGGGATTCTCCTTCAGCCTGGCAAAAATTCATCCACCTAAGGGATCGGTGGATGGATTGGTGGATGCAACTCCGGTGGAAAATCCACCGGCCGACAATACCTGGTGGATTTTCCACTGGAGTTTGGCGGTGTTCTTTCCCGCAGTGTAAGCTCGAAATCGGGGTGAAGGTCCCTCCCTCTGCTTTCGGCTCTGGGGTGTAAGTATTGTCAACGCCAGAATATCTCTTGTAAATATATGAGATGGTCAATGCCACAAGTGAGTGTCTTTCAAAATGTGAACCCTCCGGGTCCTGACTCATACTGTATGCAGGAACAATGGACTAGAAAGAGAGAGCTTTCAATAGTGTGCGGCCCCCTTGGGGCAACCAATCATATTCACCAAGCAACGCGGGAAGGGACGCAGAGTTAGAGCCAAAGGATCAGATTATGAATTCTGGTAGGAGTATCAACCTCGACCCAGTGGATACAGTAGTAAAAGCAGGGAATTTCGTACCTCGCAACCGTTTACAAACCATCGGTCTCAATCCTATTATTATTGTACTGCTCCTGCCTGGCAGAACGTACCAAACCTCAAGAGAGAAGCCACGAAGTGAAGGCGGACAAATCGTCAGACTACCCGGATCCCAGCCTGGCTCACCCTTAGTAGGTTCCATGCGGAGTGCTGATGGCTTTTTCACACTTTGTGACCAAAACGTATACAAACCCATCAGATGATACGGAATCATCCCTCGAGGGGAAATGATTTTGAGCTTGTGTGCACATCCGACTTGTCTAGGTGTGGCTGCGTTGGGTCGGGATCCTGATTGGGTGGTCAGCGATTAGTCGGCTTTGGTATGGATCCAAGATGCCTTTCTGGAAGGAGATAGAGTCCGGACAGACAGCTCTGATCGAACACCATCAACCAGTCCTGTGATATGTTCACAGGCTCAGAGACTCTTCGGCTGGGAAATCTGAAATGAACTTGTTCAATGGCTTTAAATGGCATATAGATGGAATATCGATTAGAATGATGTGGTCCGAACCCTGTTCAAGAGCCTATCCGTCGCTTGGCCTTGACTGGGTTGTGAGCCACCGGTTAACAATATTAATACATATATGGCCATTATTAGTTTGTGGGTGAAGGTACCGGTAGATGCCGCCATATGCGACGAAACCTTACCTTCTTGGCAGCGCGGTCGACAAGGTTGGTCAGGGCCCAGATCTGTAGAAGCCTAACAGAAGATGGTTCCTGATCAATCTTTACAGTAAGCTTCAGCAACATTTGCCTGTCATGACTTGTCGGTTCGGGGAGGGGCGGGGGGGCGCGAAAGGGTGGGTTGGGGTTGCATGGTTGTATATGATTCTGAACGCCATCCAGGTTGTGCCTCTGTGCATTACGCGATTAAGTCTTCTGTGGTGGTAACGCTACCCACACGCGCAAGAACTCAGAACCTTCAAGTTAATCTTGCAAGGTAGAAGACCGCTGGCCCTGCTTGACTGGACATTCTAGGTTGAAAAATGAAGCGAATCCACGAACCATAGAACCAGCAAATTTGTCGTGTAGAGCAAACAGACAGCCCAAAGAGAGGAGCCATCTTCTCACACACGGTAAATATATATTGATCGCGAGGAGACTGATAGTTGCTGGAGAGAGACGTGTGCTTACACTAAGGAGTGCACGTGTGCCCACCAACTCTATAGACTAACAGTCGCGTTCTAACTCAATAATGCTCTGCATGAAGATGATGTTTCAGCGTGCTGGCATGAACCCCCAATGGTGAAGAGAGCGATGGACGGAGCTTAATGATACCGAATCAAGCTGCAGTGAACAGCAGTACGAGCGGGTGAAGTCCTGAGATCAAGCACAACGACAGGGTGGGAGAAGTCACATACAAGCAGGTTGTCTGACTCAATTATTGGGATGTTGCACGTGAGAAGAAAAGCGCCTGTGAAAAGCAATAGGGGACAAATTGTTGTTGGAGGGCTGCTTTCAAGCTTGGCGGCAAAGACGCGTACCTCAATAGAAAGCTATCACGGAAATCAGGTTAACTGCAGTTCGTCCTCAGCATCGCTGCCAGTGCATTTGTACTTCAGCAACCCCTTGTCCACGCCCTCTGTCCATTCCTTCCCCACGCGCTTTCGTCGTCGCTCAACTTTCCTCGCTTCGTCCATCATCTTCAATTCCTCTTTCCTTTCCTTGCTTGGCACCCATCTACTCTTCAAGATCCTTCTGACGGCCTCAGGACTAATTTTGAAACGCTCAGCCAAAACCGGGGTTGTAAAGATCTCTGGCGAGTGATTATGAAGCATACGGAGGCCATCCATGGCATCACGTGAGATTTTTCGAGGCGGAGACCAGCCCTGAGGAAATGCTTTGCGGAGAGCAAGTCGGTGTTGATTGTATTCATAGGGCGTAGGCGTTTGAGGTGGTGGGCGGCGGTCTGGGGCAGGTGCTCTTGACCGCGTTGAAGGGAGAGAGCGCGAAGCCAAGAGGGGTTGCGGCGCATCTGAAGGAGACGTTCTCCAGTTTGTAGGGCGAGGAACTTTAGTAGACATCGCACGTAGAAGGCAGGAACATATCGACATGGCAAATGGGAGCAATTCGCCTTCACGCGTCTAACACCCGGGCGTCTATACTTATTACTTTGTTCTCCTTCCCTTGCCAACGTATCTGCAATAAATTCGTTCCTTCCCTCTAGGATAGCGCCATGGCAGATGCATCAGCTCCAGAAATCGCAGAAGGTTTGCAGGCCATCCTGAAGCGGCAAGCTGTTATCTTACTGGGGAGGCTTTGCAGCATATCAGGACCTGAGGTCCTCGTCAGATACAAACTGGCTTCTGGTTGATTATGAGGTCTAAACTTACCTTTGTGTATATTTTCATCCCACTCATGCGGAGAGCTCTTATTTTTCTAGAACGATCGGTCCGACCGCCTAGTGCTCACATCAACGGGCACAGGGGGCCTAGCTGAGCTTCAGGATACCCTCGACGATGCTCGAGCATCATTCGCCTATGTGCGGGTCAAGTACTCGAATGATAAGGAATCTCAGAGAGAGAAGTTTATTCTCATCGTATGGATAGGAAAGAGTGTCAAGGTCATGCGAAGAGCAAAAGTATGCAGAGTAGTTGTCACTTTGCCGTAAGGTAACTGACGTTTTAAGCATAGATTTCAGTCCATTCAGCAGATGTAAAGCAGGTGCTTCGAGCTTACTCTATAGATGTATCAGCGAGCAGCAAGGATGATTTAAACGAAGCACATATCATTACTCGGTTACGGAAGGCGAGCCTCACTCCCTGTTTCCGTTAATAGCTTATTAACATGCCCCCCTATTAACTTCGGAAAGGCCGGAGGAGCCAGCTATGATGGCGTATGATCCTATCAGACACTCTTTTCCCCGTCTGTCGCATGTTATTGCATTCTACAATCCCCGGTGACATCTGGGATACTTGACGTCATTTTAATGGTCGTCTCCAGTTTTCTGCCTGATCGGAGTCGTTTTGATTCAGTACTGTTGGAGTTATATCAACCCTTCAAGTTACAGCTGGTCATCAAAATTCATTGTGCGCAGATGCGGGTGACAGTGGCAACATGATATATCAATGTTGCTATCATAGTCGACACAGGTATGTCATCTGGTGTATGGGAGAGGTGGTGGCGGAATGACATGCCACACGGTGGTCAGCTTGTTCACTGCACTGGCATTGGGGCATTATTATATGTAAAGCTCGATAAGACTCAAGCTCGACAGATGCAATCAGTATTCAGTACGATCAAACTGGTATCTAAATGTAGCTCATGCTGTGCATGTCTCCAACCACTGAATCTGGCCGCAAGAAGGACGGATCGCGGACTGGACTGACTGTTTCATGGTGGTGACGTTCTATCATGATATAAGTTATAAAGGTGATAAGCTGCTGCCAGGCAGAACTCGAGGGCAATATCCGTCTACGAGACTGATGTCTGCAGGCCCGGGCACCGCCAACATAGTATCTCAGCTGAGGCAGTACTAGCTAGTACTATAGGAGTCTAAGTTTTCGACCTAACCAGGCCAAAACTCCCGAATGTGATGGAAATATATTACCAATTATGGTAAAGTATTGTTCAGCTTCCCGGTGCAATTTCAAAATATAGTGACCGACCCTGTGGCGGTCTCGCTAAGTAGCCGCAGCGACACTCCAGACACTCCAGATGACCGAGATGCCGAGATGCCGAGTCATCACGAGATTTACAATACTGATACTTCCAAGGTGCGCGACTCTCGGATCAACAGTAAACCCGTGCGAGCGACCTTGACTTGACCATTACGGTAGACACTGTCCAGTTACTATTTACAACATTTACCTATATATACTCAAAATCAAAATACAAGAGCCTCCACGCAGACAGGAGCCACCACACAAGTGCTTCCGACTAGGACACGGGAAGCTCCGAGTGACGTACTAGCCGCTGGACATGAGCGGAGCCCATAGCTTCTTTTGAAGTTGACGGCGTGGAAGTAGAAATTCTTGGAAGAGGAACCTTTTGGAACAGATCCTGACTCAGTGCATCGTAGCTCTCTTTGGTGTACGGTGGATAACGGATAGCCAAAAGGGGCTCAGCTCTAAGAATATAGTGAGAATCCTACGCCGAGGCAGGGTTGTGTAGTACTGACTCTGGAGGTACATCCATGGAAGCTCTGTTGTGGATGAAGGTGTCGAAAGCAAATTTGCCACCTTGATAACCGTCTGAAGCACACGGAAATTAACAGCTACCTATGATTAAGAATTTAGATGTTACTTACACCCCGAGGCGCCGATGCCTCCGACGGGTAACTGTGGTACTAGAGGACAAACCAATGAGCCATGATACTAGTATGTGTTTATTTTTTTGGCGTACTGGCGAGTTGGTAAAACGTGTCATTGACTATCAGAGCACCGCTCAACGTATTTTCGCGCACTTGACGCAGGTGTCAGTCCATCACCGTGAACCTAGGTCTGACACATACCACGTCGTTTGAAAGACTCGTCAGAAGAGAACATATATACCGCCAGAGGCTCTGGTCGGTCAGCAACGAACTCTAAAGCGGCTTCAAGGTTCTAGTATGACGAGGACTGTGAGTCCCGTTTTTGGACAGAAAGGGGAAGCTCACGTCGACTGGAACAACTGCGAGGACAGGACCAAATATTTCGTCTTCAAGCAAAGAATCACCCGGCCGGACATCCCTCACAACTGTTACGTCTATCTTCTTCCTGGACGAATCGACCTGGCCGCCAACGACAATGCGACCTTTAGTACGCGTCAACATATCCATGACTCGGTGATAATGCTTCTCGTTGATGATACAGCCGGTGTCTGGCGATGACAGAGAGCCATTTGGGAAGAATTCTGTCCAACTACGGTGATTTAGCTTATGTGTATAACATAGCCCAGACAGAGTAATGGGTACGCACGCCTTCTCAAGCCCTGCAATGAGATTATCTTGTTTCTCCCGATCGACAAGCACATAGTCAGGGGAGATGCAGACTTGACCTGCATTGATCATTTTTCCCCAGAGGATGCGGCGGGCTGCGAGTTCCATGTCGTATTGACTATCAAGTATCACGGGGCATTTGCCGCCTAACTGATGGCGCAAAGCAGATTGTAGAATTATGTGAGGCCACAAGGGATATCAATCTTACCTCGAGAGTTACAGGTGTCATATGTTTTGCGGCGGCGGCAGCAACAATACGGCCAACCTTCATACCACCCGTATAGCAGACTGTCGCGGAGTTTCGGTGAGGAACAAGAGAGTCAGGCCAAAAAGAGTGTATTACCAGAGGCCCATTTCAGCTGAAGAAGGAGGGTGCTTTGGTCGACACCACCGAGAACAACACGATAGCAATCGGCGTCCAAGTATTTAGGGACAAGGCGGGATATGAGACTTGAGCAATAGGTACTGAGATCGGAGGGTTTCACCACGGCTGGACAGCCAGCTGCTATGGCTCCGATGAGGGGCTGAAGGGTGAGCAGTAATGGGGCGTTGAACGGGCTGGTCAAGGAATTAATTGGGAGTAAATTTCCGGGTTGGGCACTGGTCACGTGCCACTTCTACGTACCCAATGATGAGAACTGGGCCACGCGGCTGCTTGATGAGGACAGGCTTCAAAGCGGAAAGCATGGGATTGGTGTCAGAACTGAGATCCACGTTCTCCGTCCATTGTTCCAAGTTCGCGATGGCATCCAAGGTGCGCTGGAATAAGACGACGAGCTCTCCTATATTGGCCTCGATGGGATGCTTTCCAAAGTCGTGCGCAAGAGCATCTTGAAAGGCAAGATAATTGTCTTGGAGAAGATACGCGAGCTGGGCAAGCTGGGCCCGTCTGTACGAGATGGGACGCAGCTTGCCCGCTCTAAAAGAATCCTTCAACATCCTGTGGATGGAGGGGATGTCGCCTAGGGGTGTGTCTGGAATGGGCTCCATGAGGAAGGTATAGCGAACGTAGCGACGTCCATCCGCGGTGTCTTATAGGAGAAACCTCAAGGCACAAGCATATTTCCACGTATCGATGTCACTTGAGCGCGTGGGAAAGGCGCCTGATCTTGGGTCTCGGACACTTACCCGATGTGAAAGAGTACTGTGGACCGTAAGGGTCGTGCCCGTAACTGGATGCCGGAGAGCACCAAATACAGCTGTGGTACGTCATCGACCCACACCCTCTGTGGACAGCAAATATTTTTTTTCTACGCTTCCATTATGAAATGCAGCTGTGGCTAATTTCTATTAATTTGTGCGGAGGTGCTTGCCGCAACAGGTTGAGACATGAATTGACCGGTGTTGATTATCATGGCTATGGCATGCCAATATTTGGTAGGTGCACTGCAAGTTTTGTGCGAATTACCAATATCTAGCAATTAACTAGCGGAGCTTTCCATGCCATGTGGTTGACAACCACGTTGCACAGCTCAATTACATAATTGGGAACGACATTATTACATACGGTGTTTCAAATCGCAGTTGTAACAGAAGTCCAAAACCCGACTGGTACCAGATGTCAAAATAGTTTCACTCCTGAAAATCTGAACCAGTGCATTTCTGGTACCCAACCATACTATATAGTGAGTATACCGACAGTCTTATTTGTAGGTTGCCGGCCGTTTGGACACGTGTCTAGGCAATATATATCTTTTGAATTCATATTTTCTGACTTCCTCTGCAAAGTACATCTGATCCAAACTGCAGTGTCTGGCAGCAGCTTCGTTACCTTACTGCAAGGTCTACTGATCATCCCGTAAACGGCACTCAAGCGCCTCGCATTGCTTCCTGACGTATGAATGGCATATCCCAGTTCCGCTTGTGTCAACATTTGTCGTCCGAGTTTGTGCATCCCATTCGCACGCGGGGGCGAGCCAAGCTCTCCTGGCTGATTTCAACCAATGGGGGGCAAATATCTCCATGAGCTTCACGCGCCAAGCCGATCCGGCCAAAGGCTAGAAATAGACTGGTTCAGAACTCGAGCCCAGGTCCTGGAAACCCCGGGTCTAGAAACAGTTAGTTAAGCAGCGGTGATGATGTCATACACACTGCACATGCAATGCAGTATGTACCATTATGCAGAAATACATCAGACCATAGAGTCTCCCTTGACTGATTGCGAGTGATTTCGGTTTCCAAATAATACCTGGATGCCTGTGGCTGTCATCAGATTCCAATAAAAAGTGTATAGCATCACACATAGTTACTTATTTAACAACTTCTGGAGAAATAGCCACCTCAGTTAGGCAGTGGCGTATTAGGTGGTACGTCTGGAGGCTGGAACCAAAGCGATGTCTCAGGGTCTGGCTTAGATGAGAGTACGATTAATACTGAGGGGGTGGAGGGTCGCAGCAGAACGATAGAGATAGGTTCGTACCGGTAAATCCACTGGCATAAATCGCCGAGTTGGCGACATATCTCCTCATGGGGTCTAATGGTATTGCTATTATTGGATCCAAGCACAGTGCATAGATGGAATTGCTAGGTGGGTGAACAGAGATAGTATAGTCAGAGGCAGGGAAACTCATTGTCAATATCATTCATTCCCTTGGTGAGGCGCTCATTGCTCTGTCGATAGAACTAACAAGAATTTATTCAGCAGAGGCACGATAAGGCTAGTAATCAAACCTGGTTGCATCATCAGTGTTGCGTATACCAACGACGGCGTTTCCGGCGTCAAGAAATCAATGGTGATCCGGGGTCGCGTCATGGTGCCAGTTGTTTAAATCATGTATTAGTACTGGGTCATTGTTCCGGATATAGCTCTTTATATACCTTTGTGTGAACGATTCGGGTAGTGCTGGAGATGCGAGATCTTGAGATCGGACTTCAGGGTGGCGGAGTAGATGACTCCATTGAACAACGCTAATCAACCGCCATGATCAAATCAGCCACAAAAACGTCATACCGGTGCATCACTGGCTCAACATAAAGGAGACTTACAGCCCTGTAAATCAATAGTAAATCTTCACTGCCCGATGTCAATATTCACTCGCAAACCTACTAGTGCTACTACTATGTATTCATATCATCATTCACGCCTACTCGTGACATAGCCCTATCAGAAAATACATCGACATATGCCTGCAATACAAACGTTGAGCATCAGTCCAACGCTTGTGATTTGGGACGCATATGCCACACTAACCACAAGTACTCAACAAGGAATGAATTTTCAACCTATTCTGGAACGGGAAAGGCAAAAGAGGGATGCACGCGATATCTGAACAGAAAAACCTTTGAACAGAAAACTTGAACAGAAAAACACAGCTGATTATGTAATTGATCGTCCGATGGCACCGGGCCCGCGCCTTGTTATTTTTTGGGACATAAGAAACTTATACCTACTGGCAAGCTCGGTTGGGGATGCCTAAGACGCGCTCTTTCCTCTTCTATGTGGGGTGGATTCACAACGTGTATAATAAGTATGCCTAATTCGATAATCCGACGGATGGTTCAGCCAGTCGATTGTTATCTGGTTCTTGGCGTCTGGGCCGGTGACTGGGTTCTCCCGGTGAGCCGGCGTGATCAGCTCAGCATGTTTGGCAGTCGATAAGTTATCTACAGCATTATATGTTACCATTGGTCGCGCCACTCATACTCTTTTGCTTTTCACCTTGGAAATATGCCGCAACATTATGATCCACAGCCTCTGGCTTCAAGTTCAAGCCCTTTGATATCAGATGAATCTGACTATGATAGTTCCGCTGTGTCGACTGTGATAGGGAGTCCAGGCCTATTCAATGGCAAGTATGTCTGTCAATCAGAGCGTACACTATTTTAAACTGTTTTCACTTTCAGATGGAGAAAGGTCGTCGTTTGACACTGTTCCGATAGAGAAGCGACAAATAGGTTTGTCACTCAGTTATCCCAATGTTTGACATCATGATTAGCGATACTGCTCACGCATCCTAACCTTTGATCGCCGATCACTGGTTAAACATCTTCCGATTACTTGATTCCTCAGTGCGCTGCCACAACAATGACTGACACCTACGACTGTAGGTGTTCTAAGTGCCGTGTCACTGATCTTCAATCGCATGATCGGGACTGGGTAAATCACTCGCGACTCCTTTCCACCATTTTATGTTAACTAACTCCATTCCAGTATCTACGCCACTCCCAGTCTCATTCTCCGTGCTTCGGGGAGCGTCGGGATGTTTCTTCTGATGTGGGTAATTGGCGCGCTCATTTCTGCGCTCGGGATGGCAGTGTATGTTGAATTTGGAACGGTACGTAACATTTTTTGACATCTGCGTAGTTGTCACGAGTTTCCAGGGTCTTCCGCGTAGTGGAGGAGAGAAGAACTACCTAGAATTTTTGTACCGCAAGCCTGTACTTCTTGCTACATGCTGCTACGCTCTGTACCCTTGTCTGTTGGTGCGAAATAATTTTCCTTCTCTTCAATTTACATGCTTAGATTCTATCAGGGATGGTCAGCTCCAAATGCGGTTGTGTTTGGCGAATGTTTGCATCGTATTTATTCCTTGTGCGACAACCCATCTTATCCCGTCTCAGATATGGTCCATGCCTTCGGTGGCCACATCACGCAATGGAACACTCGCATCATTGCATTTACTTGTGTCACTGGCATCACACTTCTTCACACCTTCCAGCTCAAATGGGGATTACGTCTCCAGAACACCCTCGCTATTGCTAAACTTGGTATAATGCTCTTTGTCATTTTTTCTGGACTCTTGGCTTTCCTCGGATGGATACCTCTTGATACTAAACCCCACAATTTCGAAAAGCTGTGGGAAGGGACGAGCAGGGATCCGAACGCCTTCGTAGCAGGATTGTACAACGTGATCTGGTAAGGTTCACCACATTTTATGAGACGGAAAGTTTAGATTAATTAATAGGTCGTTCATTGGCTATTCAAACGCGCACTATGCACTTTCTGAAACGAAAGACCCTGTCAAGACCATCAAGAGAGCAGCCCCTCTTGCCATGAGTCTAATCACAGCTATGTATCTTCTCGTAAATGTCTCCTACCTGTTAGTCGTATCGAAGGAAGAAATTAGAGATGGGGGTCGCGTTATTGCGTAAGTCTGTTAATAGATATGACATTGAAGGAGGCAGACCCGTTTACCCGCTGGTTGTTTAGCGCTCTTTATTTTCGGAACTTATTTGGAGGTGTTGCTGAACGGGTGAGTACTGATGACATCTTTGTCTCAGAAAGAAATGACCGACTGCTAATTTTAGGTTCTTTCGGTCGTAATCTGCATTTCAACGCTGGGAAATATCCTAGCCGTGTGCTTTACCCAGAGCCGAGGTTAGATCATATTACTTCCGTTTGAAGCGCAGGCTAAAAGAGCTAGCAGCCATTCAAGAGTTGGGACGAGAAGGTGTGCTACCGTACTCAGCAATATTGGCCAGTAATGCCCCGTACAACACACCGCTCGCAGCCCTGGTATTACAATGGGTTTTGTGCACTTTCTGGATGTTTTGTCCTCCCCCGGGGGACGCGTACAACTTCGTCCTTAATCTCCATAGCTACCCATACAGTTGGATCAACTGCGCGATCTCCGCGGGGTTGCTCTGGGTTTACCTCTCCCCCTCTCGATGGCCTGATTGGGAGGCACCGTATCGTGCTGGTATCCCTGTCGTCGCCCTCTTCTTGGCATCCAACATCTTCCTTGCGATTGCACCCCTGATTCCCCCGACGGCTGGTTTCTCGCTTTACGCGTATATACCATATTGGGTTTGTTCTTTTCATCGTATTTGTATCATTCTCACCTATTTCAACAGTCACACGTTGCGGCAACGTTGCTAATTGTACTAGCGGCTTTAACTTACTGGTATATATGGGCCAGAGTTATGCCTCGACTCGGAGGCTATAGACTAGACCGGGAAGTTCTCATACAAGATGACGGTGTATCAAGAACTGTATTGACAAAGGTGTGGTAATTGTTGTCAGCTAAGTTACGTACACTCTGAATAAATGCTATCTCCTGCTCTCGAATCCTGAGTTATGCCGTGCAGTAAGACGGGCTACAGATGGGTTTCCCGTGCCTTAGGAAGGAAGGAAGTATGTCAAGACCTTCTAACAGTAAGGCAGAAGTGCCCTCTTCCGTTTGAATCATAATTCACCTCTGGATCTACAAGGTGGACTGAGCTAAGTACCAGCACTCTACAGGTTACCTCGCACATGCTTCCAGTGACAGCTGCAGGCCTCTCTGACGAGAATATATCAGCGATAAACAGAAGGACAACCACAACCTCTTGGAAAGGCGGCCATTTGTTGATTCCCGCTGGGCACTTCGCCTGACTCACCATGCTTATTTGACCGTACCGTAGAATCCAGCTGACAGTCACGGTGCGTATTCTTTGCAACATACCAAGTGACTAATTTCTCCGCCTTTTCTTTCAGTATTTTCCTGGTACAGAACCAAGCATCCGGAATGCGAACTGGAGGCAGCATTGGACCATTCATTGTTATTTCAACATTTCATCGAATCGGAAAGTTATACTGCCCGGAGAGAGGTGCTGAAGCTGAAGATGAATTTAAATATGTCATTTTGTTGAAACCAGTCAACATCATGAAGTTATGTCCGTAGAGACCCGGCTGTACAAGCAAGAAGTAGCCGACGACAACCCCGATCATTACGTGGGGTGCGTTTCTGTTTACATTTCTAAACGCCCTCTCCCACCTTGTTTTGCTATGTTTTGTAAGTAATGTCCAAGAATTTCACTGGAAAGAATAATTCCCCCAAAATCTATGCATCTTCTTGATTTGAACGTCCCCCGGAACGATGTGACGCCTAGGAAGCAACCGAACCAGTTTATGCATTAGCGAACACAGAAGCGGTGGCGTTGAGCGCGTCATTGATGGAAGCCTGTAAGCGTTCGACGACCTCCTGGAGATCCCTCTGATATGGCAATGTCGACAGGGTCAGCAAATTATACTACTGATCAGAACTAGTACACACACTGGTAGCATTTAAGAGCGCATTCGCGGAAGCCTATCACAGGTTGAGTAGTCTCATAATGCTTTAGCTGTACTGCAGCGCACATTGATTCTGCCAGTCAGGGCGTCGATATCCTGCTTGATAGCTTGAAGAGCCATGACGCCTCCGATAGGCAAGCCTTGAAACGCGGCCTTTTTGGCAACGACGGTATTGAGGGCATCGATGATCGTGGGCTGGATGGCCTCAACACTGTGAAGGATGGTGGTGGCATCGGCGTCGCTAAATGCACCCGTACTCTTGAAAAAGAGTAAGGCGATTAGTATGTCGAAGCACATTCGCAGGAAGCCTAACCGTAACGTCGGTGGTGGCCTATTCATGCGGTGCAAGCAACGCATTTAGGTGGCTTTTAAATGCATTTGCAGGCACTTCACTGACCTGAGTGATAGCAGAGGCGAGATTAACAGAGTCCATATGGATAGCCTGCAGTGAACACAGGATAATCAGGCAAGGAAGGAGGCGTGAGACGGAGCTACTAACCCAAGCTTGGGTCAACGATCTTCCGGAATCGGGGAAAGAGTTGATCGCGGAATTCAGAGTGGTCTACATCGACAACGGAAGACGGGAATTTGGAATGAAAATCGAGGAAGAGGCAGGGTGCATGATCGCTCTCACAAGCTGACTGTTGATTGTGGCGATGTCGGATTCAACTTGCGCGACCGTACGTTTGTTGAAAGGCAAAGCGGAAGCAGCAAGGGCAGAAATGAGGACAACGAAGGCGGAAAAGTGAACCATGGTAGAAACGAGCGGGCCTTAGCTTGATCTCAAAGAATGGGATGGAACTCAGCCTTTATATACTTTGAAGTCTACAACCGCCTTCATGGTGCAATATCAATAGCTTCCGAAGCGAAAGTCTATAGCATAGCGTTTGCGCCGGGACGCGTCATTCGCCGATCAGAAAAAGCGGTTAGGGCCCTAAAACCGTACATAGCGAGCTATCAAAATACAATATAGACCGTATGTATTTTGATAGCTCGCTATGAGTGGCACCCGTTCGAACATCGAACGGGACCAAGTACTGTAGCCGCACGACCAATGGCTCAACGATATTTTGCGTGACACGGAACTTCCACCGGGACAATGGCTCGGAGGGTCCACGTGATGCGTGACGCACCCAATCTGGCTCAGAAAGACCGAGGCCGAAGATGGACCGGGAGCAGGGGTGTACAAAAGACAACCTAATCAGCGCTACACCAACTGGTTCTGGATGGAGCATCACATAAGAGCCACTGTAAAGCAGCTATTAAGTACACCCTATTGGAAGCTGTACTAGTAGTCAGCTCAGTCTCACTAGTGTGTGATAAGACTGTATTAATAGTGATGGGCACGGCCTGGCTTGGCCTGAAAGCCGTGGCTTTGGCCTGGTTAGCGCTGGCTTTGGCTTGCAAAATCCTGAGCCAGGCCGTTGGCACTTGGCCTGGCTCGGCTCCAGCTTGGCCTTGGCTTGGGCCATGGCCTGTTGGTAGGGGAATGGATTGTAGACACAGATATTATTTTTTTGTATGTAGTGCAAAAGAGATTAAAATTCTTCCATACAGCTATTTCGGGTACACAAGGCGGAGTCTGAAATCCATGCCGCCCGGTGCCGCCGAAACATATTGAGCTGTATCTCTCCAACAACTGACGATTAAGAGGTGGAACTTGGTGAACATTATATACTGTGTAGTAGCTACAATCACATATAAAGAACATGGCTTATTATGAGTTATTTAATATTTGAATAATTTCGCTTATATGCATCATTATGCCCTCAAATTCCCTCAATAAGGGCTATAACTTACTCAGATTATATTAATGTACATGTATAAATGTTTGACACAGAAAACAAGCTGGTATTCAGCTGGTTATGGAAAGGGGGAGAGGTGCATGTCTGTTTGCCTGCTCTCAGCCTTTTCAGCCTTCTACATGGCCAAAACATCAGCTTTAAGAACTTATAAATATAATATAACATATACATGTACTATAATTACATGGATGTGACAGTATATTGCTTCAGCTGCAGCCAGCATGATGTTGTGACATCATGTTGCGACCGCCGTCACGTGACCGCGACGTCGCGCGCTGGTACCGACCTCCCACCGCTGCGTTCAACCTCTGCTAAGCTTCGTTCAAATTGCTCCACTATGGCTGGTAACAAGAAAAAGGGTGCTAAATCTGTAGTTCCTGTGGAGCTACCCCCTGCAAACGACCCCAAAACACGTCAGCGCGACACCCTTGACCCCAGCCTTATTATCGAAGGCAGACGCAGCCGTACCCCCTCCTCTCGACTGCGTGAAAGTGGCATACCCACTATCAAGATCCCTCCTGCATCAAGGAGGAAGGACACTGCTAACGCGTCCACCAACAAACGCGGTGCTGGATCTACACCGTCCATCGCCAAATCCAGTGCCTCCACTGAGGATGGGGCTACTTCTAAAGGCTTTTCCACTACCCTCTCCACCACATCCACCACATCCACCACATCCAAAACAATCCTCACAGCCAAAGTGCCTGCGTCCCTGAAAACGCGCCTGGCTGATGACGTCGCAGCCAAGCAGCACCTCAGTGTGGTCCCCGAGGACAGCGAGGATGAGCATGATGTCCCCAGTGATAACGACGGTCTGGGAGCCGCTGAGGATGACGATATAGAGTATGTGGATGAGGACGAGGACGATGAAGCGTCTAGCACCAAGGGTACCACGGAATCTTCGTCATCTCCTCCACCTCAGCCTCCAAAGAAGAAGGGTAAGGCAGTAAGCAAAGGAAAAGAAACTGCAAAGGGTGCTTTGCCTGACTGTGAGTGTTTTCTTTCTTTTTTTTCTTTTTTTTTTTCTTTTCTTATTTTATGCTTACCGACCTAATTTTTTATAGTAATTAAATTTGTCATACCATTCTGTAACCAAGTAGGGGTAATCGCTAATCGAATGCACTACGTTGAGTTGATGAGCACCCTCGCCACCGCAAAGTCAACGCTTCATTATCTGCTTGGCCTGTATGCGATCCCTGAGGAGAAAAGGACCGGGCTCGTAACGCACTTCTACAAGGACCCAGCCAAACGCTGCTTTGCGCTGGAGACGGAGGATGATTGGTTGGCCTTGAAGGCCGAGTGGGTAAACCAGGTGGCGAAAAGGGGTGTGGAAGCTTGTATTGACATTGTCCTTCCCCCCAAGGTAAGTTTTTTTTTCTTTCTTTCTCATCATTGATTTAAACTAATGCACTCTAATACAGTTCTTTCAATTTCTAGAGGAGGCAGTCAAAGCACAGACCGGTGCCACCGCAGGTAAACCGAAGGCTAAAAAGAAGGAGCTGGTCAACCCGTTCCTTTCGCAGAAAGAACCGGTTGAATCTGAAATTCCGGACAAACGAGCCCTCAATGCGAACTCACCCGAATACGAAGCTCAGCTGCAAAAGCTGCTCGAGATCTGGCCTTGCGATCAACACGTCGACTCGATCTGCATGGTGCGTGCCTTCAACGGGCACCACAAAGTCATTAATTATGAAGGGGAGTTAATTTGGGTAATACAACTGGTATCTTTCTGTGTTTTCTTTCCTTTACCATTCATTTACTCAGCAATTCATCGATAGATGAAGAATACGCCGGGTGTTGACCTCAACACGCCACCCAATGTGGACTACTTCAAATTTTTTCACTACAGGCCTGGTGGTGCAAACCCGGCGGCATCCAACTATGCACGTTGCGGTGGAACAAGGTATGTTAGCAATGAGCCGATGCCACAGCCTACCCCCGCCCCCCCACCTGCCATCAACATCAATTTTCCCCCGGAGGTGTTTCAGGCATTCCGTGCCAACTCGCAACCACCGAAGCGATCTCGTTCAACAGAGGCTGTGATGAGTACCCCTGACAAGGTGGATACTCATGCGCAGATTGTACCAACCATCAGGGACTGGCTCATGGAGCTGGAGAGCCGGCGAGAACTGAATTATTATACCAGGTGGGATTTTCTGTGCAGCAGATTTGAAGCTGAGGAGTGCCTTGATGTCACCATTACACGCATTGCAAGGATACCGCTGGAGTCTCTGAAGATATGTTATGAGCTCAAAGTTGTAGATGCACTGTTTCTGGTAGAGCAGCTTGAGGAAGCTGGCAAGAGGTATGGTTTTGGAGTGGGAGGTGGGCAGAAGGGGGCCAAGAAGGCTAAACATTACTAGAATAGCATAGATAATTAGGTGGGGTACTCATGTCAATCTATATCTTGTGCCAATGGCAAATTCAAGGCAGTCATCATTACATCTCTGCATCACCTGCATCACCTGCATCACCTGCATCACCCACATCACCCGCATCACCCGCATCACCATTTCCAGTGATGTGGGTGATGCAGGTGATGTGGGTGATGCAGGTGATGTGGGTGATGCAGGTGATGTGGGTGATGCAGGTGATGTGGGTGATGTAGGTGATGTGGGTGATGCAGGTGATGTGGGTGATGCAGGTGATGTGGGTGATGCAGGTGATGTGGGTGATGCAGGTGATGTGGGTGATGCAGGTGATGTGGGTGATGCAGGTGATGTGGGTGATGCAGGTGATGTGGGTGATGCAGGTGATGTGGGTGATGCAGGTGATGTGGGTGATGCAGGTGATGTGGGTGATTGATGCGGGTGATGCAGGTGATGCGGGTGATTGATGTGGGTGATGCGGGTTGCGGGTGATGTGGGTGATGCAGGTGATGACGCGGGTTGCGGGTGATGCGGGTGATGCGGGTGATGCGGGTGATGCGGGTGATGCGGGTGATGCAGGTGATGATGCAGGTTGCGGGTGATGTGGGTGATGATGCGGGTTGCGGGTGATGTGGGTGATGCAGGTGATGACGCGGGTTGCGGGTGATGCGGGTGATGCGGGTGATGCGGGTGATGCGGGTGATGCGGGTGATGCGGGTGATGCGGGTGATGCAGGTGATGATGCAGGTTGCGGGTGATGTGGGTGATGATGCGGGTTGCGGGTGATGCGGGTGATGATGCGGGTTGCGGGTGATGCAGGTGATGCAGGTGATGATGCGGGTTGCGGGTGATGTGGGTGATGATGCGGGTTGCGGGTGATGCGGGTGATGATGCGGGTTGCGGGTGATGCGGGTGATGCGGGTGATGATGCGGGTTGCGGGTGATGTGGGTGATGTGGGTGATGCGGGTGATGTGGGTGATGCGGGTGATGCGGGTGATGATGCGGGTTGCGGGTGATGCGGGTGATGATGCGGGTTGCGGGTGATGCGGGTGATGTGGGTGATGCGGGTGATGTGGGTGATGCAGGTGATGCGGGTGATGCGGGTGATGCGGGTGATGCGGGTGATGCGGGTGATGCGGGTTGCAGGTGATCCGGGTGATGATGCGGGTTGCAGGTGATGCGGGTGATGCGGGTGATGATGCGGGTTGCGGGTGATGTGGGTGATGCGGGTGATGCAGAGATGTAATGATGACTGCCTTGAATTGCCATTGGCACAAGATATAGATTGACATGAGTACCCCACCTAATTATCTATGCTATTCTAGTAATGTTTAGCCCCCTTCTGCCCACCTCCCACTCCAAAACCATACCTCTTGCCAGCTTCTTCAGCTGCTCTACCAGAAACAATGCATCTACAACTTTGAGCTCATAACATATCTTCAGAGACTCCAGCGGTATCATTCGTAATGCATGTAAGGGTGACATCAACTCCTCAGCTTCAAATCTGCTGTGCAGAAAATCCCACCTGGTGGTGGCATGGCCATAATACAAAAAATGTAAACTTTGTCCTCTGTATATAAACCCCCTGTATTCATACCTGAACTTTAGTACAAATATAGACAACACTACATGCTAACACTCATACCATATTCCCATACACATATCTGTAGGAGCATAGTCATAATATTCAACCAAACTTCATGGTACACTTGTAGTGAAAACAGCTACTGGTACAAGGATAGGGCAGACATGTACATCTACAAGTACCTTGAGTGTGTCATCCAACCTTGACAGTGGTCAGGTGATATTGAAGACATAGCAGTGTGAAGGAATAATAAGATATCCATCTCATCTTTGCGATCTACCGCTTGCCGAAATTCAGCACCATGGCGGCGAAGGTATGCTTTCAGGTAAGAAAAGGCCTCCTCGATTGGGTTCATGTCGGGGGAGTATGGCGGTAAGTAGTAGAGGCGCACACCACTACATGACAGATATTTTTGAGCTTACTCGGGAGATTTGTTGGGATCACTTACTGTTGTTGGCAGATTGTAGCAACCTCAGGACCATGGTGAATAGCGCAGTTGTCCATGGGGCCATGGGTTCATATATGGCATCAGGTTCCTGATGAACTTCAAGAAGGCATCGGCGTCATATGCTCCCTCACGTATATCGGAATATATTATCCCCTCCTCACAGAGGGCAGGTAGAAGCGAGTACCTACACTGATATAAATATTAGAAGAAAGTAAAAGATGAAAGTAGACATACCCCATCCCACGCACAAACCTAGCCTTTGATCTTGCTCTTTTCCCTTCCTGCGCCCATCCGTTCAGGCGATACGTGGTGCGGCAATCGATCCGGCTCTCGTCAATGAAAACAAGGCGGCTGGGGCTTTCGTGACCAATTCGGAAGCGGAAAGCCTTTCTGAGGTTTTCATTTCGCTCCGCAGCAACCCTTGACAGCTAATGAGGGAGTAAATAGATTGAAGAACGATAGAAAAAAAAAGACATACTCGTTTCCGTGTGAGCCCGAGTTCTGTCATTGTATCCCAGAGAGTACTAATTCCAACAGTTATTCCATGTAAATGCTGCATTACCCCCTGTATTTCGTCAAGATAGAGGTCCAGGACCTGCTGTACAAGCTGAACTAGGAACTAGGAACGAAACCAGATAAGAGTCAGCGTTATCTGGGATCATCAAGGCTCACTGCTTACCTGCATTTTCTCCGGAGCCATTATTCTTCTCCTTTTACCCTTCTTTCCAGGTTCCGGTGGAATAACCTCACCGGTAGTGCGCCATAGTTGCAGAATACGTTCAACAACGTGTTGCGACATGTTGAGATCCAGTGCGATATCAGCGATTTTCTTTTCGTGAGTATACCTCTGGTATATAACACGTTTTCTTAGATCCTCTGAGTATGTTTGTCGTTGTCGTAGATGTTCTGGGAGATATCTAGGCATCGATGGCACAAGTTATGTACAACAACGCGTGTCACGTGACCTGGTCGTGCATGATGTCACAACATCATGCCGGCAAGACTTGAAGATGAAGCAATATACTGTCACATCCATGTAATTAGAGTATATATAGACATTATATTATATTTAAGTCCTTAAAGCTGATGTTTTGGCCATGTAGAAGGCTGAAAAGGCTGAGAGCAGGCAAACAGACATGCACCTCTCCCCCTTTCCATGACCAGCTGATTACCAGCTTGTTTTCTGTGTCAAACATTTATACATGTACATTAATATAATCTGAGTAAGTTATAGCCCTTATTGAGAGAATTTGAGGGCATAATGATGCATATAAGCGAAATTATTCAAATATTAAATAACTCATAATAAGCCATGTTCTTTATATGTGATTGAAGCTACTACACAGTATATAATGTTCACCAAGTTCCACCTCTTAATCGTCAGTTGTTGGAGAGATACAGCTCAATATGTTTCGGCGGCACCGGGCGGCATGGATTTCAGACTCCGCCTTGTGTACCCGAAATAGCTGTAAAATTCTTCCTCATCGTCAATGATGTCATCGCAATCACTACCTGCCCCGGAATCATCGGAATCATCGATACGATGACGACGCATGGCAAGTGGATGGTATAATAATAACAAGACTATATGATGACAAATCAACTCAGTGTTTGCACAGTGTCAAACCACTGTTATAGTTACCTATACGACGACAAATCAACTGTAGCAGACAGGTGAGCGAAATACAATACGAGGGATTGAATGATGTCTTACCTCAGTGTTTGCATGGTGTCAAGCCACTGAGGGAGACTTTACATGACAGTAGCTACTGATAATTTCATGAGAACAATAAGACTTGCAATAAAGGGGAATAAAAGAATGTCTTGCGACTGCGCAAGACCTAAAACGGTCAATAATGACCTGCTGACTAATCAGGGGCTTCAGGTGCTGCGGTTTACAACTCCAACAGATGGCAAGTGGGTAGAGAGTAAGGTTTAAGACCACTGTAACTACACTACATATCATGAAAAACTGTTTATATACGTGCCAGTATCAGAGCACAGATGTCCTTTTTGGCGACCGAAGATCCTGTATTTAAGCGCCCGCAGGCCCTGGCTTTCTGGCTCGGCTCTGGCCTGTCAAAACCTGAGCCAGGCCCTAGAGCCGGATGTGCCAATGGCTTGAGCCTATCGGCGGCTCGGCCTGGCTCGGCAGATGGCCTGGGCCGAGCCGTGCCCATCACTAACTGTATACCTGTACTAGTAGTCAGCTAGATACAGGAGCGATCAATAACATGTATGAAGAGCGAGTATGTGAACGGTTTACCTCAGTCTCACTAGTGTGTGATAAGACTGAGGAAAAAGCCGTGGAACTCCAACTCGCGTCTCAAGGGCTCCACATAGGTGGGTGCTTGTGGACGTGGAAGGGGTCACGCTTGTAACTCCAACACACCCCCTCAAGCGGTGACCGCGAGGCTAGCGCGCCTGTGCAAACCAAGTTTTGGAGTGAGGTAGGAAAATGTGGGCTGGGGAAGGGATTTAGTGAGGATATCAGCGGAGTTCTCCCGCATGGGGACATGTGTGAAAAGAACCTTGCCGCGTGAGACATGATCGCAAATAAAATGGTGTGCAACATTGATATGCTTTGATCTGGCATGAAAGGAAGGGTTTTTTGTAAGGATGATGGTGCCCACATTGTCACACCGAATATCGGTGGGGCCCTTCTGCTCAAAACCGATAATAGCAGGAGGTTCCTCAGCCAGAGGGCCTCCTTCGTGGCATAGCTGCACGCCATGTATTCTGCTTTGACACTCGACATAGCCACCATCGGCTGCTTCTTAGATCTCCAAGAGATTGGTGTCATGATTCATTTATTCTGCGAATCATCCCTCAACACACAGCAAATGACCTCCTGAACCAGCGAACGACTTCCCGAACCAGCAAATATCTTGCCAAAATATTCGTCGCCATACTGCTTTCGCATTCGCTATTCGCATTCGCTATTCGCATTCGCTATTCGCATTCGCTATTCGCATTCGCTATTCGCATTCGCTATTCGCATCATTCCTACCAAGATGCCAGGTGTTGGGGCCATCATCCATCATAGAACACATCATCTGTTAAACTCCCACTCCATGACAGACCCACATGCTCAGGATGCATTCGGATAGTGTCAGTTGCAGCCTCCGTGCAGGTTGGACTCAATGGGACTCGTACCACTGCAGGGCAGGACGAATTAGCTTCGCTGAAGTTTTCACTACACAGTTGTCATGACCCATTCATTTCTTGTATCCAGCTATCCCTGTTTTCCCTTTCACCACTCTTCCATGTTCGCTCGGCTTCGCTCCATTCACTCTTTGCTCCATTCACTATTCGCAACATTCGCCAAATGACCATTCACTACTTGCATCATTCGCCAGTAGCCATGCCATCAAACACGATTGACATCCTTTACCTGGATTGATGGTTCATCACTGGTCCTATCATGAATTGCAAGGAGGTGCAGGATGTCATGACCCATTTATTTCTTGTACCCAGCTATCCCTGTTTTCCCTTTCACCACTCTTCCATGTTCGCTCGTCTTCGTTCCATTCACTCCTCACTCCATTCGCTATTCGCCACATTCGCCATATGACCATTCGCTACTCGCATCATTTGCCAGCAGACACGCCATCAAACACGATCGACATCCTTTACCTGGATTGATGGTTCATCACTGGTCCCATCATCTCAACTCAACCCCCTTTGGGTGTTCATATGGCCAGAATGCATTCAGGGGGCATCCTACCCATAGGTCATGTGGGATCAACCCAGCAGACGAAGAGTCCATGCAGGGTGGTGTATATGCAGGTCCCAGGGCGTGTTTTTGTACATAGGGGCCTTCGCCCTCTTTCCTCTCCGTCATTCCATGTTCGCACCCCTCTTCCATTCTATTGTATGTCTATTTCATCTATTATGTATCCTGACCACGCACCCCTATCCAACCCTGACTCCAGACGGCCTCTTTCCTATTCGCTAGCACCATATGAGCATTCGGTATAAGTAGTCTACATTCGCATGTATATTCTCCAGTTTAATTATCATACGTCCATCTTGTGCAAACTTGACCTCGCTGTGATCATCGTCTTGAGCCTTCTCCTGTAGATTTCTATCTTTGACCAGAAGAGGACTTAGGCATCACTGGTGAGTCCTCATACTTCATCTTCATTACCTTAGCCTTCGAGTTATTTTCTGTGCTGTCAGCAAAGGGCTCCGAAGGAGTGCCTTCGCCGGCGAAAGGATTGTTGCTACTTAGACAACCTTTCCATGACACCTTGCACGTTACATTGTCAAGTGCCACAGGCTATTTTGCTATGACTGTAGATCAGGGCGAATTCCTTTCGAGTAACCCTCTTACTTCTTACCCCTTACCTCTTCGGTACTGTTCGCTGGGCGATTTGCTAGATCGCACACGCTATTCGGGCATTCACCACTAACATGCGATATTAACGCCTAAAAACCAATCTTGACACAGGCCCCTGCCCAGTGAGAACAGGTAGCTGGCAATAGACTTCCGACCATTGCGATCTGATGCCCAGTCAGAGTCGCAGTATCCAGAGAGGGAGATGTTTCTCCCACCCAGTACCAGGCAAACGTCGCGAGTGGTGTGCAGGTAGGCAATGACGCGCTGAGCCTGCATCCAATGATCCTGACCGGGGTTGGCATTGAACTGGCTCAGATGGGTGACAGTGAACACGACATCCAGACACATGCCCATGGCAGCATACATGATGGAGCTGATGGCGGTGAGATAAGGGAATTTTTTCATCACCCCCTTTTCTTTCTCGGTACTGGGGCACATGTCCTTAGTTAGGAGGACGTTGTGATCGAGGGGCGTGTACTTGGCATACACATGTGTCATGACGCGTTTATTCCTCATAACTCAGGTGCTCTGTCCTGACATTTCTCACCCCATTTCCGTGTTCGTTCCGATCACTATTGTCATGTTCGGCAACCGATATTCGCTGATTCGCGCCCGCTACCACCGCCACGCCATTAAAACGCACGACCAACGGTTTTGGACTGACTTGACAAGTCATCACTGGGTCTACTACCTCCGCTGTTTGACCCTCCTCTGATGGTGTTCTGATAGTTGGATTTCCATGACCAGTGTATTTCCTACACCTTGGTATCCCCATTTTCCCTTTCGCTACTCCTCCTCGGTGTTCGCTCGGCTTCGCCCTCTACCTCGAACTCTCCCCCACTAGGCCACCTCTGTTCGCCCTTCCTTGCATTTCGCCCAACGGCTAGTCGCTGCTCGCATCATTCGCCAGCAGGCACACCATCAAATATGATCGATGCCATTCACCCAGCATGATGGTTCATCATTAACCCCATCGTCTTCTTAATCCAACCCCATTGGGTGTTCGTATGGTCAAAATGTGTTCGCAGGGCATCCCTTCCATAGGTCGTGTGGAATCGACCCAGTAGACCAAGAGTCCGTGCAGGGAAGCATGTATGCGGGTCCCAAGACATGGTTTTGTCCATAAGTGCCTTCGCCACCTTTACTCTCCGTCGTTTCATGTTCCCCCTCTCCTCACATTCTATTGTATGTTTATTTCATCTATGCTGTATCATGACTGCGCGCCCCTATCCAACCCTGACTTGTGACGGCCTCTTTCCAATTCGCTGATACCGTATGAGCATTCGATATAAGTAGTTTACATTCGCATGTATATTCCCCAGTTCAATTATCATACGTCGTCCATCTTGTGCAACCTTGACCTCGCTGTGATCATCGTCTTGAGCCTCCCCTTGAAGATTTCTATCTTCAACCAGCCAAGGACTTAGGCATCACTGGTGAGTTCTCATACTTCATCTTCGTTACCTTAGCCTTCGAACTACTCTCTAAGCTGTTGGCGAAGGGACCGTCGAAACTTAGACAGCCCTTCCGCGATATCTTGCATGTTACGTCGTCAAGTGCCGCGAGCTATTTCGCTACGACTGTAGATAGGGTGAGCCCCGTTCGGGCAAGCCCTCTTGTTTCGTGAACATTCATCAGTTCACTTATTCGCCGAATGGCATACTTATTCGCACAAGTTATTCGGGCATTCGCTGTGTTCACTAATACATGATATTAACGCTTGAAAACCAATCTTGACAACATGGTGGAGGTTCAAGCGGTGAGTGATGGTCTCAATGTACGACGATTGGGAGAGAGAGATAGTCCTAGCCGCATGGTCCCTGGTGATAGCAATACCAAGCAGGTGATGAACATCACTGAGATCGACAAGGTCGAAGATGGCACCAATCTCTGATTTGAGGTTGCGCATGGCGTGCTGGCTGTGACACACAGGTCGTCAACATGGACAGCCATGATCGACGTACCAGCAGCGGTGGTGCGCGTATACACACACTGGTCAACCGCAACCCGTGAAGCCACACTCCTCGACCAAGGCCTTGTTCAGCCTCACATTCCACAGCCGCGGGGATTGTACCAGGCCATACAGAGTCTTCTTCAAACGGCAAACCCAGTCCTTCCCCTTCTCGATGCGGCCCTCCGGCTGTTCCATATACACCTCATCCTCTAGCTCCCCGTGCAAGAACACCATCTTGATGTCCGACTGGTGGATATCCCAGTCCAGTGCAGCGCCTATGTGAAGGATCGCATGCACAGACTCCAGCCTGGTCACAGGGGCAAACATGTCAGTGTAGTCAATGCCGGCCCACTGCGTGAAGCCCTTAGCAACGACACGAGACTTTAAGCGCCTCAGGGTACCTGATTCGTCCTTCTTGGTGAGGTACACCCATTTTGAAGGGATCACACGGCGACCAACCGGAACCTCTGCACGTGGGACAAGGTCCCAGACCTGGTGCTTGGACAGCAAGCTCATCTCGTCCGACATGCTCTGCTCTCACAGGGGAGCATCCGCTCGGGTCAGGATCTCACGGTAAGACTTAGGGTCAGATTCCCCACCCACGCAGCACCACTCGTCAGCCAAGCAGGCCACAACGACGCCAACAACATCATCAGGGACATCCACACCCCCTTGAGAGCCGCCATGCATGTCTCTCATCACCCTGTCCAGCATGGATTCATAGGAGAGGCCTCGCATGGTTGTGCTGGCAGCAGAAACCTTGGGGACACAGGCGGAGCATCAAGGGGCAACATCGGGTGGAGTCAGCAGGGCAGGTGCAGGGGACAGGGAGGGAGGTTCAGGGGGTAAGTCTGCCACAGCGTCACCAGGGGATGGAGCATCGTCGACCTCAGTGGTTAGCAGGTCAGACTCGTTCGCAACGACCCCTGGATGGAGCACACGCGGGCGACAGTCCTGGCTCTCAGTGAAAACAATGTTCCTAGTCACGTGGATCCTCCCTGTGGAGCACTCGAGGCAGCGGTAGGACTTCGAAGTCTCAGAGTAGCCGACGAGCACGCACTCGATGGAGCGGCTGTAGATCTTCGGGTTGTCGCCAGGGACAAGGACCCAAGCACGGCAACCGAGCTCTCGCAAGTGGGAAAGGTCGGGACGCCGCCCAAACCAGACCTCGTAAAGGGTCTTTCCTTCAAGAGTGCAGGTATGAGTCCAGTTCTTTAGATACGCAGCAGCGCAGACAGATTCGGCCCACAGGCTGGGCGGTAAGCCAGCATCAGACCTGATCGCACGGGCATGGTTCATGATGGTCCGATGACAGCGTTCAGCCTTACCGTTCTCAGCCGACGTATATGGAGCAGTGGTCTCATGACATATTCCCTTCTGTTTGAGGTAGGATTCAAAGTCATCCAAAGTGTATTCCCTGCCATTGTCCATACAAAAAATGAGAACATGTTCATTGCTCTCCCTCTCGATGAGGGACAACCAGTCCCTGAAAGCGGCAGCAGCATCGGACTTCTTCTTCAGAGGGAAAATCCAGGATATGCTCGAGTAGTCATCAATGAAGTTAAGCACATATCTATCACCGTTGAACTACCAACGTCCTCTGGACCGGTGATGTCAGAAAATACCTTCTCAAGCCTCCTGCACGCCCTCACTGTTTTGGAACCCTTCAAGACTTTGGTGTTATTGCTAACACTTCAATCTATCAGAACATGTCGTTTACGAGACTCAAAGAATATTAAACAATGCTGCAGCACAACTCCGGAAATAATTTAATATTTGTACCTTGGTTGCAATCCGCGTAAGAACTAGTCCAAGTTAATATGGATGGAAGGCAATACGTTTCTTAGCAGCACTGAACAATAAACTAAAAGACTGTAGGTTCAAGGACACTATCGGGGTCCAAGCGTATTCCAAAATATAAAGGAATGTACTTAGCAGGCGAGTTTATAAATGGACTGCCCTGATAATCTACCAGTGCACAGCAATAAAACGAGGGATGAGTTTTATGAACAAAGCGACTTGTGAAAGTCTCTAATCAGGAAAATCAACTGACTAGATTGTCTCGGGTATTGGAGTGCGAATGGCAAGACTTTCAATTGACAGACTCACTCTGTAGAATTACACCCAGAGGATTAGTCCAAGTGGCTAAGCAGTAAAGTAACTACTTAACAAGGAATTAGACACTAAAGTAAGTGAATAACCCCAGCTGGGATTAGCAGCTTAGGGCGCGTTCGGTAACCAGACCACGAAAATCTGATCTGGAGAAGATACAAAATCTGCAACCCAGTCATTACCTGATCTTTTTTTGCGTGAAATCAGTATCGAATCGAGCCGAATGCTCTGTGATTTTCTGCGATCTCAAAATCATAACTTCCGCTATGACTAAGTGTGCCTGGTCTTGGCAAAAGGTGTCAATAACACTCACCCTAACCCTAGTCAGTCACACCTCAAGATAACTTGCCCAGTATCTCTGCTTGTTACCCCATTACTGCAGCCAGATTAATAGATAAATATTACTTCTACATGTGTATAATTTAAATACATTGATCTACAAGAAATCTCAACCAGCTGTAATAGCTGGCTCCCAGATGTGACATGTTGTGTGCACGGGACAGCGGTCGTGCGGTTGCCAAGACAGCAGCCAAGAGCACGGAAAGAAGACGGCAAGGCGTAGAGTCGAGAATATCATTTGAGATACAGCTCTGAGCTGTATCTCAAAAGTATAGGGAGATCACGCGTGGTCAAAATCTTTTTAGATTGAGATTTCGTGTGCCGAACGCCCCAAAATCGAAAAAGATTTCGCAAGATTGCGAAATCGTGGTTTCTTCACTTTTTGGTGAGAGATCACCAAAATCCATTTTCGTGGTCTGGTTACCGAACGCGCCCTTAGTAAGATGCAAGTCACATGAGGTCACATGTAGGATAGAAGATGGGTAGATTGGCTGATGAAAGGCAGGCAAAAAGGGCCTCCTTTTATATCGTATTGTACAGGCACTTAACTAAGCAGTAGGACCTTCTATCTATTAATGGAATGGGGGAATGAGTCACGAAGGAGCTTTCAGAAGGTGTGGGAAGGTTCTGTCTGACTCATAATGACTCACAGTGACTGAAAATGACTCCTACTGGTGACTCCACTAGGTTTTCCACCAATCAGGGCTTGATTTGTCAGGAATGAGTCATTAATTGGGCACATGTGATTCATGACAGCTTGGGTGAGTCATGTGCATGTGACTCACCAAGGTGTGCATGAGTCAGTTGAGTCATTGAGGCTGTACAAGCAAATGACTAGGCTTTTCAAACTCAGAGGCTGAGTCTGAAGGAGCCACCTGACTGGATTTGTGGGTGACCGCAGGCGCACAAGCTGCGAGTGACGCGAGCGTCCGGTCGGAGTTTGAAATTGGAAGTCTGAAACAGAGTTGTGGGGACGTGTGTATCCACAACTCTGCTGCACTGAAATAAGTGAGTTTGAGTGAAGACAGCCTCGGAAAAATAGGTAAAATTCATAGTTAATTAGAGGGATGTTTGGATAGGCCTTATGGGGACAGTAGACATTTTTATAATGACGATAATTGGTTGTTTTTAAAGGCCTTTGATGCAGACTACAAATTTACAATAAAGAGACATTTGAATGCTGGTTGAACAGCTTGATCCGAGACCATATAGTATGCTGGTTGAGCAGCAGTTCCCATACACTCACCCCCCCTCTGACTTTGAGAATAGGTGTCTTTGTCTGCTTGCCAAGGACACAATGTTCACAAAGGGGGGGAGAGAGGATAAGTCAATGGGCATACCTATAGCCATGCTGGACTTCACCATCGTAGTGACAGAGGCATAGTTGAGGTGTCCGAGATGTCTGTGCCACGTAGCGAGGTCAGGGGCGGTGCGAGCAACGTTCGCCCTGTCACGAAAGGGGGACGGGTTGCCGGATATGTAATAGAGGTCGGAGCCCAATTTAGTCCCCTGAGCCATGACTTTACCGGAGGGGCCCTTTATGGAGCAGCGACCACCATGGAAAGTGATATCAGAGCCGGCGTCGTTGAGACGACCAATAGAGATAAGGCGAAGGGAAGCATCAGGGACAAACAGAGCATCCTTCAGAACAAGTCGGCGGCCCTTTCCACAGTGCAGACGGATCGTCCCCACACCAGCCGCAGGGAGATACTGACCTCCAACGTGCTTGATCCGCCTAGTGGTAGGGGCGAGATCAGAGAAGTCGGAGTGGACAGGGGAGATATGGGTCGTGCAGCCAGAGTCGGCGCACCAAGGGATGGTAGCAGGATCGGAAGAAAGAGCGCAGATGTTGACGCCGTGGTCAACAGCAGTGCAGGAAAAATAGCTGATGTTGAGACGCAACTCAGCAGCGAGGGACGCCCCTGCATCGATGGCGACATTGGCGGTATCAGAATCACTGCTACTGGAATCCGCCGCAGCATTAGCCTTCGCAGATTTCTTGTCGTGAGGAAAGACTTATCAGATGCAGATTCCTGTTTGACTTGATTTATCTCATGGCTTCACGCATACGAACAACAACCCGTAATGTCCATTACAACAATCTCTATTCATGATTACCCTAACGATCTCTCTCTCACTATCCAACCTTACTCCGAGTACCGCGAGACACATGCACACACACCCGAGCCTACAAGCCCCTCATTGAGTCCGAGCCGAGTCACACTCACCGAGTCGAGCCGAGTACAACACACCACCACCGAGTTCCTTAAATCCCACGAGTCGAGTCGAGACACGAGTACAATTGACGAGCTGAGTACCAGGACGGAACGAGTCGATCCCATATCGCGATCAGGGAATGCAACATATATTCCCCACTACCTTCGAGCCGCACATATTATTCCTATCCAGTCTCTCCTACCATCCCGCCTTACCCTTCGAGCCACCACATAAGGGTATTCCATCCCGCCTCATGTCCAGGCCAGACCGAGTAAGCGATCCGCAGCATGGATGTACGGTAGCGGCGGTATGTACTCACCTACCATATGTACAATTCCACTATCCCCGTCGCTCATCCCCACGTACCAAGACCCCTATCCGAGTAGCTATAAGTAGTACGCAATGTATGACTGAAGAATTAACGAACACGAACCTTTCTTGATACTTTGTTTGACTACGAGTCATTAGTCGAACTTCGAGCTTTATTCATCTCTTGCGATCTATATCGAACTCGGCCTCGAGCAAAAGGCTGCACCCCTACTCTATTCGAAACTTATTATTCTGTCATTTCTCAGGTTTCTTATGCTTCTTGTCAGAACGCTTCTTCTGGGCCTCCTTGAACCAGTCAGGTGCCTTATCCTCAGTGCCACCACCCTTCTTCCAGCATCGCTCGAAAGGATGGCCATGGCCACAGTTGGAGCACTTAACAGCAGGACGATGGTTAGACTTAGCGGCATTGACTTTATCAGATGTGGAGTGGAGCTTCTCGCGAGCAGCCAGGTGGATGGTTTTGGTAATATCGTTCTAGGATGGAACGGTCTTAGACTTCCCACTAGAGAATACCACAAGGAGATGTTTGCAGACCCAGTCAAGGTTCATCCCTTTCAGCGCATTTATGAGCACAAGGACGGTGTATTCGTCCTGCATAGGCGCTCTGCCCTCGTCGTAAATGTTGGAGACAGTGTCTTTGATCTCAGCGATGGTGTGGGTAGTTTTCGATAGGTCAGAGAATTTAGCGCCGATGGTGAAGGTAAGAGCATCAATTTGGAGATCATACCACTGTGATGAGTGTGGAGCTTAAGAAGATCCCACGCATCTTTCGCAGACATGGTTGGCAGCAAGAGGCGACGGAGCGTACCATCGACATGCTTCCCAAGGGTGCCGATGATGCGCAAGTTGATGAGGCGCCAGTCAGCAGATTTCTTTTGATCAAGTGGTTGATCAATGGAGCCGTCGAGGTAGCCCATGATACCAGCCTCGAGGAATGAAAACTCCATTTCCCGAGACCATTTCAGCCATGAGCCCTCAGTAAGCTTCTCCAAGCCCTTCACCCTAACGTGATACTTGAGCACCATCGTGGAGATGTGGGATTGGTAGTAGCTAAGATAAAGGTTACGAAGATCCACGCGCAGTAGTGTGATACTCAGAGCAAGGATGGTAGTAGGGATGCACACCGTGCCATACATCCACGGCTGTACGGTGCCGTATTACGGCCACGGCACCCGTACCATCGAGGGTCTGTGCTCTGTGCCGACGGTACAGTATACGGTACGGTTTGATGCCGTATGATGCCGTATTTGTACGGCCGTATACGGTATGTACGGCGATATACGGCATGCACTACTGTTTCAATTTCAGCTCTATTTCAGCTTCAGCTCCTCGATATCGTCTCCTACTCAAGTGCCAAGTGAGTCCGCAGCGGCAAGTACCAAGACAGTGCTGTTGCACTGGTGGAACGCCAGTTTGATGATGAGGCTGTACATCAAGAAGATGACGATGGCGATGTCGATGTCGATGAGAGTGTCACAACAAGGCCTGATGGGGTTATATCCGCTATCACTAGGGTAATGTCTTCTTTCTTTTTCTTGCTTGAGGCTCTGGGGTCTAATTGATTTCAGTTACGAAAAATTATTCGTAGTGTTTGTTCCAGCCCACAGCGGCGCCAAAGCTGGTTCAAAGAGGTCTATGTAACGATGAACCAAGGGATTTCAGGGGATGATGCTGAGAGCCTGGCACTCATGCTTATCTTAGATGTGAGAACACGTTGGTCATCAACGCACCAAATGCTCCGTGAGTGATTCTGATTCTTATACTACAGAGTGTGACTCTGATGTGAACAGGTCATGCACTTGATTGTTGCAATGCTATTGATTCATTTGTGGCTCGGAACTGAGAACTTCATCCATATGAGCTATCCGAGGATGACTGGACATCAATTACCCTGGTGTCCTCTTGGCTCAAGTCCTTCTGCAGCGCCACGACCCAGATGTCCACCACAAAGGCGCCAATGCTATCTACGACACATGCTATCTTTCGAGGACTACAGGAAGACATCAAGGAGATCTTACGAAGTCTTCCTGCCAGCGTGACTCCCAGTATCAAGTATGGTCTCATTGATGTGCACACCAAACTTAGCGACTATTATCATAAGTAGGACGAATCCTTCTATACTTGGGCAGCATGTGCGTCGCCGTTTTGATCATAATACGTGGTTCTACTGACAATGGTCTAGTACTTGATCCTCGCATCTCTTATGAAGGGATGGAGCTTGATTATGCAGGCGACGAGTTGCTTTCTGAACATCTTGAATCATCAAAAAAAAATCTGTATGAATACTATGAGGCCCATTATGCGGGCAAACACTCTGCGTCTTCACAAGTGACTGATCCTGTGCCTGGTCCATCAGCTGAAGCTTCAGCCCCTCCTCACTCCCCTCCAAAGAATTTTACATTGCGCTTTCAGCGGAAGGCCAAGGCAGCGATCCATGAACTCGATGAATTCTTCAAGCTTCCTCAAGAGGATTTCGAGGCTTGCAATCCAATCCATTGGTGGATGGGTCGCCATGCTCAATTCCCCAACTTGTTTTTGCTTGCTCGGGACATTCTCTGTATCCCCGGTTGCGTACTATGCTGTTATTGGAGTTTTTAGGGCTGACATTGTGACTATCCTAGGATCTGCCGTCGCCGTTGAGTGAGTTTTCTCAGGAGGTCGTGACACAATCTCATTACGACGTGCAAGGCTTCAGCCTGAAACCATCAAAGTTCTAATGCTCAGCAAAGAAAAGCTTCATCTTGAACGCGCTCAGTGCAGAGCTGCAGTACGTCGTTAACATACCATGATTAGATCTTGTATCTACATTTACAATGCTATAATACAACCGTCAACCATAATACGGACGGTACGGTACTGTACGGTACCCGTACCGTACCATCGGAGGGAGGAGGTCTCGATCATACGGATGGCATACGGTCTGCCGTATCCGTCAACTCGCCGTACATTATACGGCCGTGGCCGTAATACGGATGGTGTGCATCCCTAGATGGTAGGCCCATAACCTATTGGAAGCTGTACTAGTAGTCAGCTCAGTCTCACCAGTGTGTGATAAGACTGTATACCTGTACTAGTAGTCAGCTAGATACAGGAGCGATCAATAACGTGTATGAAGAGCGAGTATGTGAACGGTTTACGTCAGTCTCACTAGTGTGTGATAAGACTGAGGAAAAAGCCGTGGAACTCCGACTCGCGTCTCAAGGGCTCCACGTATGTGGGTGCTTGTGGATGCGGAAGGGGTCACGCTTGTAACTCCAACACACCCTATATATCATACCGTGATCATCTGGCCCCCTCGGTGTTGGCCCGGGACATCCAGTTGGTACCCACAACGGCCGACACGTTCATGTCTGCCGGAGGCGTCATTTCGTACAACGAGTTGATGACTCGGCCTAACGCCTATCCTACTCATGCAATCAACGGTACACAGTCTTGTCGCTGTACTCAGAGAGATCAAGGCTGACATACTTCGTTCGGCCAGCGGCACATCTGCCAAGTGGTAGCAAAAGAAGTCTTGGTACCGTATCAGACGGTCCAAGGACCTGCGCACATTGTAGATGAGGAGGCGACTGCCGCCATGTACTCACTGGTATGCCGCATACCAGTGAGTACAAGGTGGCAGTCATGGAGAGTGAGTTTAAAATTGACTACATTCACGGCCCTCGCAGATCAACCTCCAACCATCACCTAAAACAAAAAAAAACCACGACAGTGAAATGTGTGGAATACCACTTATATTTCCCCCGCCGGGACTGCTGTTCTGGCGCAGTCGGATGGTAGCGCCAGACGCCATCCAGCACGGCAAACCACAGTGCGCGAGGACACCACGCCGTCGCGTTTGGCCTGAGCGGCTGCTCAGCCCTATTGACATGATTGCCAATGCTGGCAGTAATTGCAATTATGTACATAAGAAGAATAGAGGAAGGACAGATAGAGATGTCCCAAGCGACTCGGAGCTCCAGACGCTCGGCGCGGGCGACGACGCGGACGCGGTGCTGGATGAGGCGTGGCGCCGCGCGGGGCTCACGCGCGTCAAGTCCGTGAGCACGGTGCGCGCGGAGTGGGTTCCGGCGGGTGCAGCGGGGCGGAGAGCCTCGTTGCCGAGGAGGAGGAGGCGCTGTGGGTGGTGTTGGGGCAGGCGCAGGCGCGGGGGCGGCTGGAGCGTCGGCGTCGTTGCGGCGGCCGGCGCGGCTTGACTCTAGGGTGTTGGGGCAGGAGGATAGGGAGCTGGTCGTGCGGGACGTGGTAGGTATTAGTGCGGCGGCGGGCCCGGATGCGGACGGGCGTTGATCGTTCATACTTTATCCTTTCTTCCCAGAGTTGCTTTTCTTTTTATTGCGTACCGTGTAGTTCATATTCATTATTCATATTCGTAGTATACCTTTTCACTCTCTTCTCTCTGTCTGTTGGTACAACAGCAATTGGCATTTCGTGAACTTAATTGGATCCTCTGACGGGGGCCGTCACGGGGCGCTGCGGGGCGGTATAAGCTTCTGACACTGAATTAAGATAAGCATGCCGGCATTTATATTAGCTGTATCACGTGATCCTGGCGGATAGCGAGAGTATATAGTAGTGGGAGTATAGGAGGCTCGTACGTTCTAAGAGCGAGCACCGTCCACACCCATCCCCATGGCGGAGCACACTCGCATACCCAAGCCTCCTATCCTAGGCCCAGCGCCATACTTTATCAAACTTATAAAGCCGTACGCCCTTCGGGACGCCCTCGGGAAAGGTGCACCGTGGCTAGACACGAAAAGGTATTGGTATCGTACTAGCTCATCATCTAATGTTTATGAATACTATCAAGTAGTTCTGCTGGGTATACACCCAGCTCGCATTACAATCGATATCACGATGAGGGACAGGCGCGGTACACCGCGGCTGAACCACCCACCGCGACTGTAGTGGAGTCGCTGGGTGTCCCCGTCCATTCTCAGCCAGCGGAAGCGGCAGGATCAACGGCGTTACCTGACCCTCCACCCCCTATCGCCACAACCCGATATGGCTCCTCACCCCCGCCTCTCAAACCCCCCGACAAATACTGCAGGTTCAGCAAGACGGCTGGCCCGTGCCATTTCCGGGTCGATGGGAACCTCAAGACCCCCGTCTATAAGCATATTGTGCATAGGCATATCGCAGACGAGCTCAGAAGTCTCGACGAGGGTACGCTGAGGGTACAGGATGCCCAGATCCTGACGACACAGGACCGCGTCAGGCGGGCCAAGTTATATGTCTGGCAATGTCCGGCTCAAGATTGCCGCTATTGGTCGATGGACAAGCATTCTGTGATTCGACACGTCACAGACATGACTAGGGACATGAAGAAGTCGGCCCCCAAAGTATCCCGCAACCGGCTGGCATCGGCTCGGCGAAAGCCACACTTGGGGCCATCTTGGGGGATGACGAGAACGGAGAGATCGAGGGGGAGACATAGCATTGATTTTTTTTTTTCAAAGCTTGAGGACATCGACGTTAACTTATAAACACCCACTCATGTGATTATCGATATCACGTGAGGCCACACAAGCCCAAACATCGAACATTCTTTACATCATACCCTTCATTGTTTAGCCGTCTAGTTTTGTAATGCAATTGCACCAAGCGTAGCTCACGAGTCGCGGCTTCGCATATGTTGGCGTGAATGAACAGGTATACGATTTTTTCGTCCTCCATTCATTATTACCGTAACTCGCAAGTAGTACTAGATACGTGCGGTGCATGGTTTCAGTGACCGAAGAAGACTCCAACGGGTGACGTGCTGCAGAATAAATAAGAAATCAATGCCTTGTGAGTTCATTCACCAACAACAGGCAGAGCCGGCCGTGTTATCCACATACGGAGTCGCGGCCAGGAGGCAGGCCGTTCCCTCCCTGCTCAAGAATTCTCCTACTGGCCACGCCTTATTTGACCTGTACTGTGGCAATAGGTACGAGAGATGTACTCAAGAACACTTTGAGGGAAACAGGGCCATCTGAATAATACAGTATCGAACCGTCCCTTGACAAGCGTCTGAATCATGCTAATCCCATGTATAATTACAGGTACGTGCAGATCGTTGCCAGCGATCTTGCAGCGCAAGGGGATCACCCGGAAAGACTCTGTCTAGTAAAGTAAGTATAACACTTGATTGAATTGAATTGTTCGGAGGAAAAAATCGCTATCGTCTCTGTAGACGACGCTTGCCGGCTGAAAATACAACATCTCATTGCGCCTAGCTTGCTATTTGTAAAATTGGTCTTGGATGAGTGTTGTTTGGCATGCTATGTCACGATGTTTATCGATCTCTCCCACTTTACGCTTGGACAATCTCTGTAAGAATATCAGAGTCTGGATGCGTCTTCAAACCCTGGCCCTCCTGCCAAGCCGCGTTGCTTTGTCGAGCACGAATGTGTGATTCGATCACTAGGACTTCAAGAGGCAGTTTCTTCCCGCCTATTATCAGTCGCATTTCGACCGGACGTGGATATCGAGAACGTACTGGGCAGAGGACATGGCATTATCTCGGTCCCATTTGGCACTGGATCTGTCTGCCTCTGCTTTGCCTGAACCCTGGGGTCTATTTTGACCAGTTAGGTCCGTTATTCCCGACGTTGAGGCCAATGCTCCCGATGAGACTCTTCTGTCAATCGGTATCCTACAGTGACTGATCGACACCAGAGTCTCATCGCGATCGGGCAAATACCGTGTTTCTTGATGCACAGCGACTCGGAGCCTGCTGCAGTCTCGGTGAGTGGAGCCGCTGCTGACTTCCCAGCTTCTCTCTCCGTGGCTATGGTTCCGTTGGGTACGTACCCGAGGACCTGTCATGTGTCATCATGAGGTTTTCCCGAGCGGGAAGTCTCCCCCTCACCTGTGATATATGCAGTTGACCCCCAAAGAACAAGGTAGCCCAGGCAGGTACAGGTGGTGCCATTACTAATCCATGTGCACTCAGGCACACTACCTGCTTGAGCAGCACCACCACACGCAGGTGAACAATATACGTGTCTGTCGAGATCGAGAAGGATAATGCTCCGAACACGACTTCCAAAGTTCCAAGCCTGCATATACAGATTCTAGCTCATCTTATGTGCTCGGTTATATTCGACTCCCGCTTCAGTGGACGGCGGCCATGACGCACTAAATACATCACGTGATATTACCACCAGAACAAAAAAAAATCCTGGAAACAACTCTTCCGATGATAAATGATATGAATATGTTTGACATGGGATGAATATAGACCGTTCATCTAATATAATGGTAATAAATGTATCTGTCTTCTACCCAATAGTATTTCCTTCTATCATCTGGCCCCCGGCCCGGGACACCCACTAGTTGGTAACAACGGCCGACACGTTCATGTCTGCCGGAGGAGTCATTTCATGTAGTACGATGAGTTGATGACTTGGCCCAATGCCTATCCTACTCATGCCATCAAAGGTACGCAGTCTTGTTGCTGTACTCAGAGAGATCAAGGCTAACATACTTCAGCCAGCGGCACATCTGCCAAGTGGTAGCAACGAGGTAGGAACAGCCTATCGACTCCAAAAAGAAATCTTGGTACCGTATCAGACGGTCCAAGGACCTGCGCACATTGTAGATAAGGAGGCGACTAGTGATGTGCGGGCCGGGCTAGGCTCGAAAGCCCGGGCTTGGGCCGGGCTTTAGCAGGCTCGGGCTCAATGAAGCATGGTGCCCAGCCCATTAGCCAGGGCCGGGCTGGGCCGGGCTTCAGCTACAGATTTTTTTTTTTTTCTTTTTTTTTTTTGTTATCATTAAGCTAGTAACAATATCAAGTGTTTTCTTATTCCCCATCACTCTTCTCATGATCAACATCGTGCCAAGCCATATCCCCTTCGTTGTTCCCATAAGACTCTTCTGCTTCGTCCTCCAAGGCTGTCTCAGTTGTGGTGCATGGCTCAGGTTCACGGAAGATGAGTTCACTTCGCAACATGCACTTGAGGCATTGAAGTGCTTCAACGATGTCGCCCTTAAGACGACTTCGGCGTTTGCTGATGGTAATTCCCGCAGATGAAAATGCACGTTCGCTTGATACAGAAGACACCATAATTGGCAGATAATCAGCAGCTAGCAGTGCCCATACCGGGAGCCGTTGAGAATTGAGCTGCAAGATGCTTGATGGTTAGAAATGATATAAATTAGAATAGTAACAATTTGTACTTACCCCCCACCACTGGACAATGGACTGTCCAGGTGCGAGTTCATCTCGCGCATCGAGGTACAGATTATATTCCTTAAGCCAGGTTTTTTGGGATCTAATGCCGCAGTCGATGGATCAGTATCTTCATCCGAGTTGCCATCGTCACTCAGCTCTCTCAGGAGCATAGTAATTTTTTTCTCAGGGCGTCGATTTTGTTTTGCCGATGAATACGACGACGGCTCTGCATTGACTTCCACAAAACGCTCCTGGAACTATGAAATATACTCAGTAGCATACTAAATGTGGGCTTCATGATGCCATACCAATTTCTTGACGTTATCCTTGACTTCGTTCTGCAGGTTCTCAGGCCAATGTCTCTTGAAATGGTGCATCTTCTGACTGGGATCAAGTACTGAAATAAGAATTCAGTTATTAGATATAAATGCAAAGGGAATAAACTAAACTGAACTGACCCATCGTAAGAATGAAAGCATCGGAATCCACAGTCTTGTCATAATACTCGGTGATTTTTTGAATGGCTGCTTGAATAGCCACTGTAAATGGCCAATACTTCTCCTTGCCAAGGCGGGTGGTCCATGCTCTGTGCAAAGCCTCGAGGGCAGGGAGGGCAAGGTGCAAGCTAGGGACGGCATCAGATGAGAAAGCCTGCATAACCTTGTTTCATGTATATACAGTTCATCTTCTGAATCCAGGCAAAGACGCACTATATCCAGCAAAGCCCGGGCTTCCCCAAGTCAGAAGCCCGACCCATTCGGTGGGCTCAAAGTGGGCTTGGGCCGGGCTAGGCCGGGCTCAAATACGCCGGGCTGGGCTCGGCTTCGGGCTCGAGGCCGAGCCCAGCACATCACTAGAGGCGACTGTCACCATGTACTCACTGGTATGCGGCATACCAGTGAGTACATGGTGGCAGTCATGGAGAGTGAGTTTAAAATTGACTACATTCACGGCCCTGGCAGATCAACCTGCAACCATCACCTAAAACAAAAAAATCACGACGGTGAAATGTGGAATACCACTTATATTTCCCCCGCCGGGACTGCTGTTCTGGCGCAGTCGGATGGTAGCGCCAGACTCCATCCAGCACGGCAAACCACAGTGCGCTCGAAGGCACCACGCTGTCGCGTTCGGCCTGAGCGGCTGCTCAGCCCTATCGATATAATTGCCAATGCTGGCGGCAAGTGCAACTATATAGATAAGAAGGATAGTGGTAGGACAAATAGAGATGTCCCTGTTATGATACTCCATTTACGACATTAATGATATCACCAAGGCTCGTACCCAAGTTACATACAGATATCCCCAAACTCCCGACTCGCATACACACAACACCGAGCCAATACACCTTCGAGCACGCATACAAGGCACGCCAAGCGAATCGTCATCATATTGAATGCGTCGATCACATCAATCTCGATCGACAGACTGACCCGAGACACTGATCCCCGCTTAGACATCAATTCAATTGGGATCAAGGTACATATGCATCCGATCGTCCCTGACCGGACTCGACCGCTGCTCCACAATTCCCCCTCACACATCACGCACATGTCTCTCCACATCATCGTCTTATGTACAAATAATCCTTAGCATTCCCTTGTCATATTCATTTGATAGCTTGCTCCAGTCTATACTACACATCCCCCTATATCCCTGCGTCACATGCCACACGTACCGCATCGACGCCGAGCCCTTTCCAGTAGTTAAGTAGTACAAACAGATGTAACAATTATACACGAATAACATTAGCTTCACCTCTCCACCGTCTCAAAGTTCCCGATCGAAGTAGTTTCTATAATACAAGCAGTCCCCTCAGCACTCAAACGTCTACTCGATTCAGCTCCACTTGAAGCTTGAATCAATTCCCAACTCCAAATACAAATCCATTTAGAATAACTCTTATCAGATTAAGAGTCTCACGACACTCACCATGGCTCAAACAACAGCACACCCAAAACACGACATACACAAATTCCGCGACATCAAACCTAAACTGGACAAAGAGAACTGGATGTCATGGAAGAGGGAACTGTTAGCGACGATGAGGGACAGAGGGATTTTCAAAACAATCACCGGTGTGGATCCCTACCCCGTCACAGCTAACCAGCAGATCACCGTCGTCGCCGGAATTAATATGGTTGGCAGTACGGCTCTAACTCAACTTCAGGACGAGTGGGACGACAGAAATAACGCAGCTTACAGCCAGATCCTCTTATGCATTTCCCCCGAACTACAGACCGCAATCGACACGACAGACCAATGCACAGAAGCATGGACTATACTGACCAGGAAATTCGAGTCCACCGACCCTAGCAAAATCAGTATAATCAGGACAAAATACGAAAACTACCACATGATCGAGGGGCAATCTGTAAGGGCAACCCTGGCTAGTCGTGGAGATCACACTACCACACAACTGACAAGGGGAAATCCAAAGTATGTATAATGAACGGAGCATACAAGAGAGGGGGTTCTCACCTGACAAGGGGAAATCCAAAGAGAAAAGTCTAAGGACCCCCAATGTCAGCGAGCCCGTATTATACTACGCTGCGCAGCCAGGGACAACACTTGGCACCCGCCATCAACCCTGCATCCCCCTGACCCTTGATCGACCCTTGATGCCACCTATTATGCGAGTCGCTTGATTTCCGACACTGTTCCGGGGCGGAAGTCGGAAATTGGAGTGGAACTGGCAAGGCGAACGGAACTGGTGGAAGTTCTCCCAGAAGCGGAATCGTTCCCGAAAGCGGATGCGGAGATGGAATCGGAACCGGAAGCGGAGTCGGAACTGGGAATGGAAAACAGGGTGTCCCCTGACATCACCCCCCCTCTAGCGTGCTGCGTCCTCGAAGCACGGGACACAAGGGATTGAAATGCCAGCGAGCGGATTCGGCGAGGGGCACCTGGATGTGTCCTATAGAACTCCCGGAGTTTGTCAGGAGCGGAAACATCTTGCTCCGGGACCCAAGAATTCTCCTCGTACCCATACCCTTCCCATTTCACGAGGAATTGGAGTCGTCCTCGCACAAACCGGCTGTCCAGGATCCGTTCCACCACGTAGTGCTCTTCCCCATCTACAATTTCTGGCGGAGGTGGCGGATGAGCCTTCCGATGTGGAATTGGGTCCTCAAGCATAGGGAGTAACTTCACCACGTTGAAGACGGGGTGGAGGCGGGACATGGACATCGGAAGTCGGAGGCGGTATGCATTCCGTCCAACCCTCCGCGTCACTGTGAAGGGCCCAAGGTAGCGGTGGGCAAGCTTCTGCGAAGGGCGTGTGGTGCGGATGTCACTTGCATCTAGGTACACCTTGTCTCCAACTTGGTACTCTGGGGCAGGAACCCGGCGTTGGTTGTAGTACCTTGCCATGTCATCCTTGGCCTTCGCAAGGGCCGACTTGGCTTCCGAAAGGGTGGAGTCCATGCGGTCTCGGAACTCGTTGACCGTCTCGAGTCGGGACTCAGCCTGGCGTGGTTCGAAGCCCATCCGCGGGTGTCGTCCGGAGTCAAGCATGAAGGGAGTCTGTTGTGTGGCGGAATGGACATGGTTGTTGTATTGGAATTCCGCCAGCGGAAGTAACTCATCCCAGTCATCCTGCCTCTCATTGACAAAGAGGCGGAGATATTGCTCTAACTCCTGATTGACCCGTTCCGTCTGTCCGTCACCCTGCGGATGGTACGCGGTGGTGGTAGCCAGCTTTATGCCAAGCAGGCGGTAGAGCTCCCGAGTCAGTTCCGCGACAAACTGCGGACCTCGGTCGGAAACAACTTGCTTCGGGAGCCCATGCAACTTCCAGACATGTGCAAGGAACAGGCGGGCCGCTCCGAGGGCTGTGATCGTCGTGTGCGTCGGAATGAAGTGGGACACCTTGCTCACTGAATCCACGACGTTCATGATCGCGTCGTAGCCATGAGACTCTGGGAGTTCAACGATGAAGTCGACACTGATGGTGTCCCAGCGGGATTCGGGAATCGGGAGCGGAACAAGTTCTCCGACGGGCGGACGTCGTTGCGCTTTGGTTCGGAGACAAAGGTCACACGTCTTCACGTACTGTCCGATGTAGCGGGACATCTGAGGCCACCAGTAGTTCCGAGCCACTAACTCCAGCGTCTTCCACCTGCCCGCATGCCCAGCGACCCGTGTGTCATGGTGCTGGGACACGATGCGACGGCGGAGGTCCGCCCCACCCGGAACATAGACCTTGCCTCTGAAGTGGAGCAGTCCATCACGTTCCGACCATTCCGCTGCCCGTACAGACCGTGAGTGCCCTTTCCGGAGTTCCTCCACTGCCTTCACCACCGACTCCTCCTTCTCTCCATTCCGGTACTGCCTCCGGATATCCCGGAGCATTTCCGCTTCCGCCCCAACTGCAGTTACTCCTTCTAGGGCACGGATTGCAAAGAGACTTGGGCGGAGCAGTGTCATATCCGCGTTGTCTCCACTTCCGCTTCCGTGATCCGCGCGGCGGGATAGGGCATCGGGCTTGCCCATGGTGCGGCCGGGGCGGTGGTGGAGCATGAAGTCAAACCGGGACAGGTGTAGGGACCACCGTGCTTGTCGTCGGTTCAGCTTCTTAGACGTGCGGAAATACTCGAGGTTCTTGTGGTCTGTCCAGATCTCAAAAGGGCATAGAGCACCCTCGAGGAAGTGTCGCCACTCTTCCAGCGCTCGGATGATTGCCAGCATCTCCTTGTCATGGATCTCATAGTTCCGCTCGACCGGACTAAGGCTCTTAGAGAAGAAGGCAATCGGATGCCACCCCCAC
>WHVA01000293.1:0-142552 GCA_015179125.1 Gautieria morchelliformis
GTTGACACGTCCCGTTGTATGCGTCATTGCCGTTTATTGGTAACGTTCGTGCTCTGCCCAGTCCCCGTCAGCTACCCTCACCCTCGCCTGGCGGACTCACCTGGCTGGTCGTGGAAGCCTCACAGGTCAAGGAGTGCTTAGCAGCAGCTAAACTGTAAGAAAACAGGTTGTTCGTATATTCAGGTGAGCGTTTTCCCCAGCATATTGTCGTGCTGAGATTTATCGCATTCCTTACCTTGTAGAAGACGAAGAGCTTATTGGAACTCTTCTCGAGCCCAATGAGGGCATCATTCAAGTGTTGAGTAGTGTACTCTTGGGAAAGAGGAGGGGCACAGGAGGCTGATGAAGAGGAGGGCGGGTAGGCGCAGACAGGGGAAGGGCACCGGAAGCAAAAATTATGTCATCCCGAAGGATGAAAAAGGTGGTCGACCTCCCGCGGTCCTCCCACAATTTGCACCAAGCCTTTTTCACTACCTCTGAACCGTCCCGACGCAGCCAAGTCAAATAGTCGCGGTCTGCTACATGGCGGCTGTGTATCATGCGCAGCCTCTCTGTAGCACACCGCGTCTGTTCGACTTGGCTGTGTTAGGCCGGTTCCAACACGGAGGCTCTAAAATGGGAGGAGCCATTATGTTCGTACAGAAGATACCCATGTTGGCTCTGATGGGTTGACTTGCAGGTAGTTGTTACACGACGATACAATAGTGGCGCTGGAAAAAAAAATATAAACTTGATCATGACAGCGGATGTCTATGCTTGCCCTCCGCCCTCACTTTCTGTTTTTGTCTTGTAGATTTATGTCTGACCTGGACCGAGGACTCATATAAACCGTTCTCCTAATGATTATTTATTCTCTCTTATTTTTCGTATACTGGCCGACGCATATGTCTAGATCCAGTGCACCGGTTCGTAAGGACAACCCCTGCACATTCTGACATTGGTCTTCAAAGATCTCCGCTGTCGTATTATTCGGTGGCTTCCACTCACAAAGCTCACGGTTGAAGCTGTCGATCCAAAAGTCTTCCAATGGTACATCCAGAATCACGGGGTCGCCGTGAACCGATTTATCGACCACTCCCAAGCGATGCAGCTTGCGTGTCTTGGAGCTGAAATTTGTGCAAATGAACGAAACATTTTAACTTCCTGGACTGAAAGGGTAAATGAGCGTTGAGCAGCATGAATTATGGCGAGGTATACCACGCTAGCAGCAGCGTTAAGTGGTCGGTGCAAGCAAAAATATAAACACTACTCACAATGTCTGACCTGAAATAAATCGACACAATTTAGAGTAAGCTACCTCTTCCTGCTCGCGCTGCACGGATTTGGGTCTACGCGAACGAGACCCTCTTGTGAACTGACCGCAATTAAAGTCCCTGACTGAGAATAAATCTGTACTAAAGAAGGGAGTGCATTAAACGGGGGGAGATAACTGGGGAATGGTTATGAACCCACTCGCACAAATGCAACCGCCCCCTTACCATAGACACTGACTGGCGATGTCATCTGTACGTGACACCTGCGAGAGGCGAAAGGAGAAACACAAAGAAGATACCACAATGAGTAGCCACTCAGAGCAGTCAATATCCTTGCTATATTGGAAAATAGAGTGATGTAAAGAGCTTGACATGGTTAGTCGACCACTTACCTCCCTCTTCCTGGGTCACGTGAGAGGATCGGTGGTGGGCGCATTAACCGCGAGCAGCGAAAACGACGGCTGGGCCAGCGGTGAGGGGCAGACCGTCGGGTACGCTGTTTATTTCGGCAGGATATTTCCAGGATTTTCATTGACGACTGCACGGTAGTGTGCGTCATGTGATGTAGGCGGATTAACTGCCAGCAGCGACGGTTGGGCCAGCGTTGAGGGGGAGACCGACGGGTACGCTGTTTATTTTGGCAAGAGATTTGCAGGGTTTTGGTTCGCAACAGCATGGTAGTGTGAATGACGATGAACCAACAGCGAGAGAAATTGAGAAGTTGCAAGAAGGGTTGACAGCAAAAATGAAGAAGGTATGGTGAGACAAACGGTGAAGGCTGGTCACGAGTCAACGTTGGCAATAACGATGAACCAACAGCACGGCTAAAATGAAGAAGCTACGGTGAGACAAACGGTGACGATGCGCGGAAAGGTTTCATGGCAAAAATGATGAAGCGACAGTGAGACAAATGGACCTGTAGCTCAAAAAGGTTTAATGACAAAAAAGAAGAACGAAGAGTGAGACAAATGGAGCCGATGCTCCCAAAAAAACAGAGAAAGCAGAGACAAACAGGGGCAAAGGAGCACAAACTTTCACACATTGTATGCTTAATAGAAGAGTAATATATGCTGTGAAGCTTTAAAATTCTTTGTTTGTAATCTGTTATTACTTTGCTTCATGAATGCACCACTACTCCATTGATGTGTGTGCATGTGCGTGCACGTGCCTGAGATCCTGATCTGGTCTGAAAGTGTGTTCAGTTATGTTATTTATAAACACTATGAGGTATACCATACCATCATCACACCCTTATGCACCAGACCATCTTATGTCAGGGCTCAGGATGCATCAGTGCCAACTAATACCCCAACATGCACATTTGCAAATATAGAATCAATAATAATAGTCGCTGTTCATCACAGGCAGCAGCCTGTCCTGTGGTCCAGGATATGGGTGTCAGTGTGTGAGATGCTATTCTGTTTAGCAGAAGTATACTCCCAATTGCGGTTCCTGGATCCAATATAAAAGTGCCTGGCCTACGCAATGCCATCATTGAGAAACGTAATTCGTTCCTCCGGTGGAGTGCTGTCACAGCACTTGAAGAGAAGTATGATGAGGAAGGCTCTCCTGCCCACACCTGGGCTGTGCGCTGACTCGGCCCATGCATTGGCCCCATAGCACGAAGGTCATAAGCCCATGACTACATCGAGCACCCTGCCAGACGGGAGTAGGCAAGGCCCTATTGTAATGCGCACGTATATCAGCAGTATTTGGCCTGGATGGAGTCTGGCATCACATTAAAATGAGTGTAAACTGAGGGAGATCAGGACGTACCCGATCCACATGATGGACACTGATATTCCAGTAGAGTGTATTTTAAACTCCACGCGAGCGCGGTAGTGAGTGAGTGAGTTAGTCAATTAGAGTGCTCGAAGCGCTTGGCGCTTATGGTGCACTGTAGCCAGTCATACAAACAAAGGACTAGTCTAATCATGTGATGCCACTTTTAACCCTTCAGTCACTCCGACTCAGCATTGACACTGGTCGTGCCCTTACACAGCGTCGGCTTCGTAGACGATACGATGCTGTTCACAGAAGGGGCAAGCCTGGATGAAGTGTTTGATAAACTGACACGCATCATGAGCAGGCGTGGAGGAGTGCAAGAATGGGCGCAAAAGCACGACTGCACCTTCGCAGTCGACAAGTTCGGACTCATGGGTCTAACAAGGAGATGAGAAGCTGACCCCACGGGAACCAAAAAGACCAGACCGATGGCACGACCCACCATAAAGATAGGGCAGCACGTCGTCAAACCCACATCGTCAAACCCACGTCCTCCCACAGGTTCCTCGGGGTCATAATCGACCAGGAGCTCCAGTTCAAAGAGCAGGTCAACTTCGCGCTGCAAAAAGGGAGCAAGTTCGTGGAACAATATCGCAGACTAGCCAAGCCGTCGAGAGGGGTACCAGCTAAGTACATGAGACAATATTACATAGCGGTAGCCGTCCCAAAGCTATTGTATGCAGCTGACGTATACCTGGTGCCAGGCACAGCACAAAACAAAGGGACTAAAGGGTACATCAACAAGCTTGCTAGAGTTCAAAGACAGGCCGCGCTGGCAATAATGGGTGCCATGAACACAACGGCGAGTGATTTATTAGATGCACATGCGAATCTACTGCCGTTCCACCTGCTAGTGGACAAAATAGTGCACAGAGCCGCCGCCCGTATAGCCTGCCTCCCCGAAGCTCACCGCTTATCCCCCAGAGCTCATCGCGCCGCCTCCAGATACGTCAAGAGACACCGAACGCCACTGCACGAGATATTGCACACGTATAAGCTCCAGCCACACAAGATGGAGAAGATACACACGGTGATCAGAGAACCCAAGTGGACCCCCACCTTCCAAATAGTGATCCCACCGGACGAGGAGACGGCAATAGCAGAGATAAGTCACGAAACAGCGCGGATACAAGTCTTCTGCGATGGGTAGTGCATAGACGGCGGCGTAGGAGCAGCAGCAGTCCTCTATAGAGACGGAAGGGAGGAGATGACAGTGAAGCTCCATCTGGGAGCGGAAACAGAGCACACTGTATTCGAAGCCGAGTTAGTGGGAGCGGCGATGGGAGCGAAATTGTTGAACGCAGAACGCAGTGAAAGATACGTGATAGGGTTGGATAGTCAGGCAGCCATACTGACGACCAGAAGAGAAAAGCAGATCCCGGCGCAATACCTGGTTGACGCCATACACGGACAGCTCGAGAATGTCGCAAGGGCACAACCGAACGCAACAGTGGTCATGAGATGGATGCCAGGACACAAGGGGGTCAAGGGAAACGAAAGGGCAGACGAAGAGGCTAAGAAGGCAGCGAGGGAGGAGAGCAGCGAAGAGAGGTACATCCCAATGGAATGTCGAGGCATGCTGCCGAGAAGCAAGGCAGCCGAGCTCCAGAGGCACAAGAAGGAACTCAGAACAAGAGCAAAAGAGGCATTCGCAAGATCACCGAGATCCGAATACGCGCACAGAATAGACAAGACAATGCCATCCCCAGCATACGCCAAATTGACCGAAGGCATGGCCCGCAGACAAGCAGCAATTCTCATACAAATCAGAACGGGCCACATTGCACTCAACAAGCACCTTTACAAAATAGGAAAGGTCGACACGTCTATTTGCGCAGCGTGCAAAAGAGCGGAAGAAACGGTCCACCACTTTTTATATATGCCCCGCATACAAGGAACAGCGCAAGGAACTGAAGTGGACACTAAGAAGGGCCGCCAGTGCCATCAGCACCCTACTAGCCAAGCCAAAAGCGATGAAGGCTCTGTTCAAGTATATCAGTGCCACAGGGAGGTTCGAGAGAATATACGGGAACCTGGAGATCGGGGAAAAAGGGAGAAAATAGGGAGGAAGAAGAGAAGGAGTAGGGACGAACCGCGCGAGAAGTGCAACCAAACCTCGCCAACGGAGGCACGGACAAGCCCAGGGCGTCACCCATGGAGCAGAAGCAGAGATAGAGATATAAGGGCTAGACAGAAGAAAATTGTCGACCGGGTATTTGTAGAAGCATCTTACATAGGGCCATGCCCCAAAAGACAATAAATTGGATTTTAAAAAAAAAAAATGTACCACTCATCTATTGATGCTGGGAGTCAGTCCACTGTGTGCCAATTGGAGAATTGCACCCTGAGGAATATGGAGGGATGGGCTCAGCTGAGTTCTCAGAAAGGGACTGTGTGGGGTGCCTGTGCCTGTGCATGCCTGGGATCCTGACCTCATCTGAAGGATATGATCAGTTATGTTATTTGTAAACGCTATGAGTCATACCATACCATAATCACATTCTTATGTGCCAGGCCATCTTACATCAGGGCTCAGGATGCATCAGTGCCAACACTCCAACATGCACATTAACAAATATTCACTGTCTCCTTACCCAAACCTCCCTCTGAGATTTGGCGCCCTTTGCCTTTGTGGGTGGCTGTGGCCTGTGCCTGACATTTGGACCACTTATCCTTTTTCCACCAACCATTTTACCCGGCCCTCCCCTGAACTGTTGTCCGATCGTCCCTCCCACCCATACCGCCACTTTCTCCTGCACCTCCATCTTCCTTTCAATATCCAGGTAATCATTTTCCCCCTGCCGTCTGCTACTTGGAGCAGAAAGGATCGGGTGGACCTGTGAGCATCGGCAGGAGCTGCCAGGATGTTGTGTCTTCTCAATCAAACTCTCCAGACTTCCGTCTCCATTCCTCTCCTCCAATGTTTTCTTATGACTTTCCCTGCATGTCCTCTGGATTGCCCTCGCCTTCACAGACTACGGTGGTTATGGAAGTAAGCACACTGTTCTCATCCCTGCCTCGCACCCCTTATCCCTTTTCAGGTTGTCTGCCCCTTTACCAGACCCTTTGCTCTCCTGTTCTCAGACACAGACCTCCCTCCCCTTTCCCCTTTCCGGCTAAGCGACCCCTTCCCTCTGCGCTGTCTCCATAGCCTGTGCCTTCGCTCGCTGGTCGGTGCTGGATGAGCCCTATCGACACCTGGTCTTCGCGTTGACGTACATTCATGACTCCTCATTCAGTATGACCTCCTTAATCTCCTGGTAACCCATCTAGCAAATAGGCATCTGGCACATGACCTCATGAGCCTCAAGTTTCACCTCACCCTGGCTGGACAGTGTCGCCTCATTCGCAGTGTGCACCAGATGCGGGCCTCAAGTCTCACCTCATGCTGGCTGGACGTTGTGCCACCATTCACACCAAAGGTGATATGGCCGTGGACTTTCTAATGACTAACTTATGAGTGATGCCCATGGGTTCAGGTGAGATCTCTATACTTTTATAACATACCCCCCAGTAATGCCAATGCCTTCAGGTGAGATCTCTGTACTTTTAATGTGCCCATGTCCCGTCCTTTCTGCCCCCACCATCCAGCCTCTGATGTTTCATGGCCACATTACCCGCAAACATCTGCCAGATACGCCTCTGCCCCCCTTTGGCATTTGAGCTGTCTCTTCACATGCTGCATCCTCCATGTCTTTGCCTGTGGCCCATGTCTCTGATTGACTTTGTCCTCTGCACAGTGCTTCATACCGGGAGCGGACAACTGACCTATGACCAATCTGGTTCTGTTGACGATTCTGAGAAGGACGCAAGAATTGCCCACAGAAGGTCAAGGTCCACTGTTTCTCTCGGAAGAGCCCATGTAACCTCCCAACATTACATAAATTGGGCGAAGACAATTCTTTCTATTTTGTGCTGATCTTCCACCGCCCCTCAACATCTATCACGCAGCTAAGGGAGCTCACTACTGAGAATGCAACCGTCATGTCTACACTGCATGTGTACCCTTAGATCTTTCTGTGCTTCCGATGTCAAATTTGCTGACACCGATATGCCAGCGTCCATGCCTTTCAGCGATCGCAGAAACTACCTTCCCGTGAGCTTGGTCATGGAACCCCCACACTTGAGGAGCTGAGCCCCAACAGTAAGGGCCCGAAGAAAGAAGATAAACGCGAGCCAAACCAGTTCCAATGTAGGACGACTGTCGTGATACTAAATCCAAGTCCAAGACTCATAAGAGGCCAAACAACTCCAGAGGGAAGCGGAAGGCAGGTTAATACTAGAATATAGCTATCATACCTGCCAATGAGTGCTACACATCAGTTGTAGAAGGTTAGTGCTAATGTTGACCATCTCGTGTTGAACACTTGCCTATTATCTTAGTCGTGATGCAATGCAGCTTTGTCGTCCTCTGTCTACTGTGACTATGAAGAACCTGTTAAGGGTACTTAAGGTGAAGTTATTGCTTCATGATGAAAGTATTATCGCCTTGCTCACAGTGCATCAGTGGAAGGAAGAATCACGCTATGGCAACAAAGAATGGATTGATGAAGAAATCAGTACCTTTGAAAGCACTATCCTTGATTTTGGCCCCGAGCTAAGGACCAAGGCACCATGAGGACTTTACCTGAGGTTGTCCGCCACATTCGAAACCCTCAAGGCGGCCTTCACTACCGCTGCGCTGGCTGAAACATATCACCCATATGACAGCCAGTTCTGGAATCACCAAGGATGCAAAGGAGGTGGGAAGAATGAAAGTTGTCACCATCAGTGGTCAATATGTGGCTTTTGGGAGGACACAGCCTAGATAGTAAGCCAGACTGTCTTTGTTTATGGACCAATTTCTAACACGCGGGCTCATGCCCAAAACCACTGTGCTAAAATCATAATGATAATACTGGGAAATGGTTTTCTCTGCAATAAAGAATCACTGTTTGCTTTACATTTTGTCCCCAGGGAAAAGCTGGGTAATACCATGTATTTATTTATAAATATTATCATTTTGCTAAGATGTTGCAGGTCAGCAAAATCCATTTTGAACCTGATGTTTTTACCCAGTCTTGCCATGACAAACAACCTACTCATAAGACTACATTTTCTCAAGCTTTTATTTAGAGTTTTACCTGTCTGAATCTGATGATTTGGCTTGGATTTTCATGCGAGGCCAAATTATTGGAGAATTCACAGGTTTGTTGTGGTTTTCCCTGCCCAAAATATTATAATATAATCCAACCACTTTTTCCAGTTTTATTAAGGGTTTTTCCAGTGGGAAAACTTTCCTATGCCCCCAGTGTGGAACAAGAAGAAGCCGGCGTGAAGGGCCGGCACCTCTTGTAGCATCAAGAATAATGGTCACCGTTCTCGCAGGCTGTCCTATGGTCCAGGATACAGGTGTCGACCAAGATGCAATTTGGCAGAAGTATACTCCCAATGCCAGTTCCTGATCCAATATGAAAGCGTCTGGCCCATGCCGCACCGGCATTGAGAAATGCACTTCGTTCTTCCGGTGGAGTGCTGTCACAGCGCGCGAAGAGAAGTATGACAATGAAGGCTCTCCCGCCCACACCTGGGCTGTGGTCTGACTCAGCCTATGCATATCCCCCATAGTGGTAAGGTCATAAGCCCATGACTGCCTTGAACACCCTGTCAGACGGGAGTAGGCACGACCCTATTGTAATGTGCATGCATGGAGTCTGGCATCACATTAAAATGAGTTTAAACTGAGGGAGACCACGACGTATCCGATCCACATGATTGACACTGATATTCCAGTCGCACGAGCAGAGTGTATTTGAACTTCACGCGAGCACCGTACAGTGTCGATGGGCATAAGTATACACGGATATGCCAAAGCGATAGGCTCGCTGCGTGTCCGCGTGTCTGCAAGCCTGAACTGATACTTGAAGCCATCGTGACGACCGCGGGATGCGATTTGCTGCCTGCTGTGCCTCCGGCACTCGACTCATGAGTCATCCCGTGGTCCTGGTCCGACGCCAGCCGAGCAGGCGGTTCACAGAATGGCTTATGGGCGTCACCTTTTGCTCGCGCCGCCGTGCGGCAGGGGTTGCGGGTTGGGCCGGAGAACGTGCGCGGTTTCGTTTCCGCGGGGAGGATAGGTGGTGGTGGGTGGTGGGTTCACGAAGATGCGTTGCATGTATTTTCCCGCGACGCGGCGCGGGGTTAAGGCGGTGCGGCGGTGCGGGACGGACGATGTGGCGAGTGTGGGGGCGGGGAAGCTTGCAGGTGCAACGTTGGGTGCGGGCGGGGTGGAGCGAGGGGTAGGTGCGGGCGCGTGTGAGGCGCTCGTGGCGATGGAACTGATGTGGGAGCGGTTGTTGCTTTCGTCGTCGGCGGTGGTGTGTGTGTGCTGGGGTGGGTAGATGTGCGACGTGGCATGCCAGGGCCGGGCAGGGGTGGTGTACTGTTGCCCACAGCCGTGCCAAGCCCCCGCGAGCCGGACCACCCCAGTGGGGGCGATGCCCGCACATGGCTCACCTCCATGCGCCCGCGACGCATCCACGTCACCCACAGGGGCAGTGCTCTCCAGACCCCAGTGCCGCTTCACGGAGGATCGTCCACCGCCACGTTAATCGCACGTACCCGCTCCCAGCCGACATAAAACTCGTGATCGCCCGGTACGCTAAACCCCCTTGCCAGGCCCGTCTTGAACTACTCACGTCGTCTGGGGTGTCTTCGCGCCCGCCTGTCAGCATGCCCCGTCCCCGCCTCCAAACCGCGCCCTGCTCAGGCCCCGCACGCGCCCCCTACCCTCAGAAATGCGCGCTCCTGCACGCGGAACCATGCGGATGTGCCGCGCCATGCGCCCCAGCTGCACATTCCTCTCCAGCTCTCTCGCGCACATGGCTCGCACCGGCACGGCGTGCCCTCCGCGGCGAACCGCGTGCGGATCACGCGGGAAGGGGCCACTGCTTGGTAGAAAACGTCTTCATGAGCTCGTGCTCGTGGGAGGGGCGGGGAGGGCCCGGGGAGTGCGATGGGGGACGTGAGGGGCGTGAAGGCTGAGGCCGAGTCTAAGGAGACAAGGGGCGTTGGGTAAAATGGAGGCGGCACTGGCGAATGGGACGTACCGTGAAGTGGGGCGCGGTAGAATACAACTAGCCACATAAACGTACTCAGAATTTTAGTTCGGCGTTGCATCTCAAATTATGTGCCCACTCACGAGCCCTGACAAAAATCGGGTAAAGCCCGGGTGAGCCGAGCCGGGCTTTGCAAAACACTAGTTAGAAGTAGCATTGATCAGGATGGCCAGCATTGGCAATGGAGGAAGACCGGGAACCTGCGACTCGATGACGTTCCGTCAAAATCCTAACTCCTTTCCTCGGAAAAGCAAGCCGGGGACAGGGAAGCACATTATGTAAAGCTCCGCCCGATCCTCGTCCATCGCCTTTCTAGCCATAATCAACGTCTATAACTGACAGGTCTGACAGCTGGCATCACATCCCGCCCAATCTGGACATCAACACCCTCTACAGCTGCTGGCCCAGGAAGGCGAGAGCGCGCTCCAGCCCATGCGCCGCTTCGCCGGAGGCTCATCCCCGGGCCCCGCGTCGCCAATCGCGCTGCCCGCCGACATGCAAGTCGGACTCGGCCGCGACGCTGAACTCCGGTGCCGGCGCCATCTTGAAGAACTCCCGCCATCTGGAGGCGTCGGTGTCATTGTGGGCGTGCCCGCCTTTGAGCATGTGCCCGGCCCTGTCTCCGCCCCCGCCCCCGAAAAACGTGCGCTCCTGCACGCCGAACCACGCGGACGTCCCGCGCCATGCGCCGCGGCCGCACTCCAGCTGCCTATTCCTCTGGAGCTCTCCGGGCACACATCTAGCACGGGTAGCGCGCGTCCTCCACGGGGAAGCGCGTCGCCGTGGGCGTGTGGGTCGTGGGGGAAGGAGCCGCCGCTCGGGGTACGGGTTCGGAAGAACTTCATGAGCTCGTGGCCGGTGGACGGGGGCGAGAAGGGCCGGCCGCAGGGCGGGAGGGTGGAGTCTAGGGAGCAGCGAGTGACGTTCGGTACGAGACACGCGGGACTGGGCAACAGGGCGTCCCATCGGCTGGGTGGGGTTGTGTCTCCAGCGCCCGTGCTTGTGTCGGTGTCTGGGTCATGCTGGCGGATGGACGGATGGCGAGACGTGGTGGAGAGGGCAGCAAACGCGTCATGCAGGATGGACGAGCTGTTTATATGCGAAGGGAGATACCGGATACTCCGCGCGTTCCCCTTGCTGTCCAACCAGCACATACACACCCGCCGTCCCCTCCACCGGAAGGCATACCGGAAACATCATACAGGTTCATGGCCGTGGGCGGGAGAAGGTGGTGAGAGAGATGAAGCCTGGGAGGGAAGGCTGGTAGCAGTGTAGACCGGTAAAATGCGTGGTAATGACATCAAAGATGAGGTCCCTATCCGTGTCTGTGTCACGCTACTCTGAGTCGGGCGTCGGCGTGCATGTTTGTCTTTGTTTGGTGGGTGAGTGCCCACTGCCCACACGCGACGAAAGCTCTCTTGGCTCAGAATTATCAGTATCCGGTCGATAAGTGTTTATGAAATTCGATGGCAATGCGTCGTGTATCTAGGTGACGTCGTTTATGTTTTACTCTGGATCCCACCAGTTACCGGTGTTCCAAGGGAGCTGACATGATTCACGACAGCTACAATTTTTTCCAATCTGAATAATCGAATGACTGCAAAGACATGCCAGGTAGCGTTTGTGCTCGCTATTCTAATAATATCACACTAGACAAAACTGCAAACAGATCGCAATAGCTTCCCGAGCTTTCCTGAGACACAAGGCACAGCACTACATCGCCGTCACAGCCGATACACCGACTGCACAATATCTCGGTTACCATGTCGTTGTTCCCCATGTCGATATTTGATGGTCTCTTTATACGACCTCTTCCCACGTCGTACAGGACATGCTGCCAAATGAGAAATTTCTCAGGTCGCTATGTCCACCACCATTGACACGAGCTGATATGTCTGCAGGGACCATCCAACGTCGCTACAGAATTACAGATACATGAAGTCTGACGATTGAGCTAGATCTGTCATACCGTCTCACTTCCTCGTGTTCCCATCGTAACCCATTGGAGATGCGTGATCTTAATGCACAACAGTGAGCTTTGCCGGAGTTGGTTTTCATGTGTCGTTATGCTGACACTGCACAACGAGTCCATAATGAGTGCCAAGTGTCCTTACAGGACAACAAGTTTTAAATGCATCAGGCAAATCCAGGGTAGTAACTAACTCCTGACGAGAAGCCAAGTACTCGTTGGGTGATGCTTCTTGTTGTATTACTAACTTTAATTCTTTTATATGATGTTCTTCTATCAGCCCCATCCGCATTGCAAATTGTGGCATGCTTCAGCGATGGCGTGAATATCTGTTGGTCTGGCAGCACCCATAGACAGAATCTTATATATAGACACCCTCCGCGGTTTCCACATCGCTACGCAAAACTTAGTCCCTCCTCTGCATCCCAGCTCTTTCTTGTATCATGTCTCAGGTGGACGCCTCGGCTGTTATCCAGGTGATATCAGACAGGTCCGTACTTACTACATTGAGTGCGATGCAAAACAACTTACCTGAACTAGCTTTGCGATCAACTCTGCCAGCTTCGCAGGGCTTAGTAAGTGTAAATGTCCCTTCTAATTCCACAAGTTCCATACCTTGTTACACAGCACTACTCTTCTTCGACACGCTTCTCACACTGCCATCTGAGATCAGCCACATTTGGTGCAAGACCGTCAGGCTCGGCACCATTCTGTATTTACTTGCTCGTTACATGCCCTTGGTTTCGTTTCTTGTTTGGATATATGTCCACTTGTCTAACATTTCCGCTGAGGTGAATTACATCTATGGTTCTCATATGTAAACCCCCTGCTGATTTGAATGAGTATCTAGTATGACTTTCATTCCCCATGCAAAAGCAACCTAGAGACTCACATGTTTGGAGGAAATGTAATGCTATCATTCACCTCAGTTATGCTTTTGCTGTTCTTTCTCTCATTGGAGTACAGGGTGAGTGATTATACCCATATATTTCTCAAGTAGAAAGATCAACACAATTTACTTGTCTAGGCCTACTGCTAGCTCGCACCTATGCTATTTCCCTTCAGAATCAAAAGGTTTTGGGTGTTATTGGGCTGCTTCTTCTTGGTGCTATTATCAGTGAAGTGGTATGTCCCTGTGTAGACTTTGTATAAATAGCATAAATTGATTTCACGGGATATAGTATATCACTGGGTGGGACAACTGCAATATGACTAGTTCACAATTGAATAGATTGGCTTTGTCAGTACTGACTAGGGCTTTCTGCTAAAATTTATACTAACAATTTCTTCAGGGGTAAGATCTAGGGGTCTGTATTTGCCTGATTTGTCTCTCAATCCCTTTGACAGTGGTCACCATCAGTGGTGTTACTGTAATCATTTTTGACACTGGAGTTGTGATAGTAACCATTCTGAGCTCAATTAAAACCCTGAGCCTTTGGCGGAAAGGTGATATTTGGGATAAGAAATCACTCATTAGTCTAATTATTTACCAAGGTGAGCATACAACATATTGTGTATATATATAGACATATCACTAATCTCAGGTAAGGCTTTGTCAGATATGGGTATGGAATATTATTCCCATGATATTTCATATGTCTGATTCATATTCAGATTCGTGCTTACCATTACTGTAGCTAATACTGTCACATATGAGGTCTGGTTACTTATAAACCTGTTAAGCTTTGAGAGCTTACTCTGTCTTCTTTTACATTTCAGGTATTGAGAGTACGTAAGACATTGATCTTGATAATAAAAATGGTTAATTTTAGCGCCTTTAATTTGTTGTATAAAGCCAAGTCTTTATGGCATCTTAACCCCTCTTCAGTACAGGTATATTTCCGGTGAAAAATACATGTGATTGTGCTAACAGTGCATGTACAGCTTGTCAACAATTATCATCTGCCGTTTTCACCTAGCTCTCAAAGAGAGACACACTCAACTTATTAGCCCCTCATTACCCACTCTTTCATTCTCCACCTTCAAATCAGCCAGACAAAGTGTTCACAATGCCTTAGTGGCTGAATTTGGGAATCCACAGGCTTTTCATGCCCAGACCTTGCAAAACAATGAGGCTGATCAGGAGTTCTATCTGTCTGAAGAAGCTAGGTCAGCTGGGATAGAGTTAGAGGAGTGCCCTTGGGCAATTGGATATTCTGGAGATGTAGAACTGGTGGGCCCTGTTGTGTCCAGTGAGTGATTTGGGTCTCCATCAGGCACTGATTAATAGCTTGGTAGGATCTGGAAGAACAGCAGAGGCTTAAGGATAGCATGCAAACTAATGCATCATAGACACAATTCAAATCCAAACCCCACAGCAATCAAGATGCAGCAACTTACCGTAACCATCCCATTCTCCCCTTTCCAATCTATTGCAGCACTTTGCAATTGGTCGCCTTAGAAGTCACGATGATCTGCTCACTCTGGCCACTCCATACTGTCAAAAAGAGTAGATACATATGCATATATATATATATGCTGCGGCGCTTCAAATTTGCCTTTGTTCGTAATTTGTTATTACTTTCCTTTATGTATGTACCGCTTGTCCACTAAGCCCATGACTGCGCCGAACACCCTGCCAAACGAGAGTATGCAAAACCCCATTGTAATACGCACGAATATCAGCAGCGCTTGGCCCAGGTGAAGTCTGGCATCACATTAAGATGAGTTTAAACTGTGGGAGACCACGACGTACCCGATCCATATGATGGACGCTGATAGTGCAGTGGCACGAGCAAGAGTGTATTTAAACTCCACGCGAGCACCGTACGGTGTTGATGCGGCATAAGTATACACGGATATGCCAAAAGCGATAGGCTTGCTGCGTGTCCGCGTGTCTGTCTTCAAGTCTCAAGGCATGATACTTGAAGCCATCGTCACCTTGACTGCGCAATGTGATTTGGTGACTGCTGCTGTACCTCCGGCACTCGCCTCATGAGTGATCCCGTGGCTCCACCACCAGCCAAGCAGGCAGTTCACAAAGTGGCTTAGGAGTGTCACTTTTACTTGTGCCGCTGTGCGGCAGGGGTTACGCGTTGAGCGGGAGAGCGGGCGCGGTTTCGTTTCCTCGGGGGAGGGCCGGGAGGAATGGTCGTGGTGGGTGGTGCGCCGTGGGTGGTGGGTTCACGAACCCGCCTTGCGTCATGTGTGTATTTTCCCCGGCGGGGGAGTTAAGGGGGTGCGGCGGTGCGGGACGGGCGATGTGGCGAGTGCAGCGGCGGGGAAGCTTGTAGGGGCAGCGTTGAGTGCAGGCGCGGCGGAGTGAGGGGGAGGTGCAGGCAGCGTGTGAGGCCCTGGGGGCGCTGAAGCTGATGTGGGTGCCGGTGTTGCTTTCGTCGACGGCGGTGGCGTGTGTGCTGGGGTGGGTGGATGTGCGCCGTGGCAGCATGCCAGGAGAGGGCGAGTGTGGTGTGCTGTTACCCACCGCCATTCCCAGCCGCGGCGAGCCGGATAGCCCCGGTGGGGGCGACGCCCGCACAATGGCTCACCTCCACGCGCCAGCCGCGGGGGGCAGCGCTCTCCAGACCCCTTCCCGCTTCACGGAGGATCGTCCACCGCCACATCAATCGCACGTATCTCTTCCCAGCCGACATAAAACTCGCGGTCGCCCGCGCCGCTAAACTCCCTTTCCAGGCCATCTTGAAGTACTAATGTCGTCGGGGGTAGCCTCGCGCCAGCCTTCCAGCGTGCCCCGTCCCTGCCCCAAACTGCTCCCTGTTCAGTCCTTGCACGCGCCCCCTGCCCTCAGAAACACACGCTCCCGCACACGGAACCACGCGGACATCCCGTGCCACGCGCTTCAGCTGCGCATTCCTCTCCAGCTCTCCCGCGCACACGCCTCGCACAGGCACGGCGCGTCCTCCGGGTGCGAATCGTCTGGGAAGGAGCCGCTGCTGGGGGGACAGGTAGGACACATCCTCATGGCTCATGCTCGTGGGCGTGGGACATGATGGGCGTAGAGTTTGAGTCTAAGGAGAAGAAGGGCGTTGGGTAAAAGGGAGGAGGCACTGGCGAATGCGACGTACCATGAACTGGGGCGCGGTAGAATACAACTAACTACATAAAATACAATTATGTGAGGCCCGGGTGAGCCGCTGCAGAACAAGTTAGAAGTAGCATTTGATCAGGATGTGCGCGTGGGCAAGGCCAGCATTGGAACAATGATCGAATCGAGGAAGACCGGGAACCTGCGACTCGATAACTTCCGTCAAAATCCCAATGCCTTTCCTCGGAACATCGAGCTGGGGACAGGGAAGCACATTGAAGCTAAAAGCTCCGCCCGATCCTCGTCCATCGCCTTTCTAGCCATAATCAAAGTTCATAACTGACAGGTCTGACAGCGGGCATCACATCCTGCCCAATCTGGACATCAACACCCTCTACAACTGCTGGCCCAGGAAGGCGAGAGCGCGCTCCAGCCCCAGCCCCAGCCCCCAGCGCCGCTTCCCGGGGGGTTCGTCCCCGGGCCTCGCGTCGCCAATCGCGGCGCGCTCCCTGCCGACATGAAAGTCGGGCTCGGCCGCGCCGCTGAACTCCGGTGCCGGCGCCGTCTTGACGAACTCCGGCTGTCTGGGCGTCGATGTTGTCACGGGCGCGCCCGCCTTTGAGCATGCCCCCGCCCGCATCTCTGCCCCCGCCGCCCCGAAAAACGCGCGCTCCTGCGTGCCAAACCACGCGGACGTCCCGCGCCACGCGCCGCTGCCGCACTCCAGCTACCTATTCTGCTGGAGCTCGTCCCGGGCATCATACGTCTCCCACAGGCAGCGTGCGTCCTGCGCGAGGAAGCCCCTCGCGTCGCGATGGGTGTGGGTCGTGGGGGAAGGAGCGGCCCCTCGGGGACTGGTTGGGAAGAGCGTCATGAGCTCGTGGCCGGTGGCCGGTGCTGGGAAGGGCCGGGCGCGGGGCGGCAGGGTAGGGTCTTAGGGAGCAGCGAGTGGCGTTTGGTACGAGACGCGCGGGACTGGGCGACGGGACGTACCATTGCCTAAGGTGGGGTTGTGTCTCCAGAGCCTGTGCTTGTGCCTGTGTCTGGGTCATGCTGGCGGATGGATGGATGGCGATGTGGTGAAGGCAGCAAACGCGTCATGCAGGATGGACGGGCTCTTTATATGCAAAGGGAAATAGCGTAAACTGCGCTCGTTCCCCTTCCTTGCCTTATCTACACCTGGCACATACACACCCACCCCACCGTCCCCTCCACTGCAAGGCATACCGGAATCATCACCATAAGTTCATGGCCGTGGGGAGGAGAGGGCGGTGGGAGATATGAAGCCTGGGAGGGAAGGCTGGTAGCGTTGTGTAAGCGGAGGGTAAAATACGTGGTAATGCTATGAAAGAAGAGTTTGTCTGTGTCCGTATCCGTGTCGGTGTCTGTGTCACGCTGCACGTTGTAACTGCAGCCGAGTCGGGCGTTGGTGTGCATGTTTGTCTTTGTTTGGTGCATGGGGGGCCCGCACACGACGAAAGCTCAGAATTATCAGTATCCGGTCGATAAGTGAAATTCGATGGGAATGCCGTTTATATCTAGATAATGTAGTTTATGTTTGACTCTGGATCCAACCAGGTTAGCTTGTTACTGGTGTTCCAAGGGAGCCGACATCATTCACGACAGCGACAAATTTTTCCAATCTGAATTATCGAATGACTCCGAAAACATGCCAGGCGTCCAATACCTTTTATTCTCTCTAGGTCGCACGTTCCTCGTTATAATAATATCATACTCAACAAAACTTCAAACACGTCGCAGATCACCTCAATAGCTTCCTGAGCTCTACATCACCGATACGCCTAATGCACAATGTCGCGGTGGCATTGTGCTCCCAGTTTAATTCGATAGTCTGTTCAGAAGACCTCTTCTCACGTCGTACAGCACATGCCACCAAAATGAGAAACGTCTCGTGTCCCAATATCCAGCAACATTGACACGAGCTGGTGTCTCTGCGGAGATTATCCAGCATCGCGATAGAAATACAAACACCTGCCAACTCTGGGCATTGAACTCGACAGCCTAGATCTCATATCATCTCGCTTCCTCGTGTTCTCATCTTCATGAGTAACACGTTGAAGATGCGACATCTTGATACACATCAGTGAGCTGTGTCGCAGTTGGTTTCTGTAGTGTTACGCTAACATTGCACTGTGAATCGTCAATGAGTGCCCAGCGTGCCTACATGACAAGTTTATGCGGACCTTGAGGGCCGTTCCGCCCAGGGAAATCGGATGTAATGACCAATTCCGGGCAAGAACCCAAGCGTCAATTACTCGCCCGCGCCCGTCTGATGCCATCATGCCTCGACGCTGCATTGCTAACGTTAATACTTCTACATAGAATGTTCGTTCATCAGACTACCCACCTTCCAAATTGTGCCTTGCTTCGGCACTGATATCGGATGCTGTGAATATCTGTTGACCCGGCAGCACCTACTACTCCATCGCCCACATCGCTACGCAGAACTTGGTCCCTCGTCTGCATCCTAGTTTTTCTTTCTTATATCATGTCTCAGCCGGACACCTCGGCTGTTATCCAGGTACTATCAGACAGGTCCGTACTTACTACATTGAGTGCGATGCAAAGCAACTTACCTCAACTAGCTTTGCGATCAACTCTGCCGTCTTCGCAGGGCTTGGTATGTGTACATCTCCCGTCTAATTCCACGAGTTCCATACCTTGTTACACAGCACTACTCTTCTTCGACACGCTTCTCACACTGCCATCTGAGATCAGCCACATTTGGTGCAAGACCGTCAGGCTCGGCACCATTCTGTATTTACTTGCTCGTTACATGCCTTTGGTTTTATATCTTGTTGAGATATATGTTGACTTATCTAACTTTTCTGCTAAGGTGCATTACATCTATGGTTTTCATGTGGAATGCTCCTACTGATTTGAATGAGCATCTAGTATGACTTTTATTCCCCATGCAAAAGCAACCTATAGACTCATATATTTGGAGGAAATGTAATGCTCTCACTCACCTCAGTGGTACTTGTGCTGTTCTTTCTGTCATTGGAATACAGGGTGAGGGATTATACCCATATATTTCTCAAGTAGAAAGATCAACACACTTTACTTGTCTAGGCCTACTGCTAGCTCGCACCTATGCTATTTCCCTTCAGAATCAAAGAGTTTTGGGAGTTCTTGGGCTGCTTATTCTTGGTGCTATTATTAATCAAGTGGTATGTCCCTGTGTAGACTTTGTACAAATAGCCTAAACTCATTCCATTGTATATAGTACCAGTCTGTTTTGGACAACTGCAATATCACTAGTTCACAATCACAACTTCATAGATTCACTTGTCAGTACTGACTAGGACTTTCTGCCTAGAGTTATACTAACAATTTCTTCAGGTGTAAGACCTAGGCCAGCATTTTCCAAACCACCCCTGAATACCTTTGACAGCGTCCACTATCAATAATGTCATTGTAATCCTTTTTGACACTGGAGTTGTGATAGTCACCATTCTGAGCTCAATTCAAACCCTGAGGCATCGGTGGAAAGGTGAGATTTGGGACAAGAAATCTCTCATTAGTCTAGCGATTTACCAAGGTGAGCATACAACATATTGCATATATATGGTCATATCACTAATCTCAGATAAGGCTTTGTCAGATATGGGTATGGAATATTATTCCTATTATATTTCCTATGTCTGATTTATATTCAGATTCGTGCTTACCATTACTGTAGCTAATGCTATCATATCTAAGGTCTTGTTACCAAATGTGTTAAGCTTTGAGAGCTTACTCTGTCTCCTTTTTCATTTCAGGTATTGAGGGTATGTAAGACATTGATCTTGATAATAAAAATGGCTAATTTCAGTTCCTTTGTTGTATAAAGCCAAGCCTGTGTGGCATCTTAACCCCTCTTCAGAACAGGCATATTTTCATTGAGAAAACCCTGTTATTGTACTAACAGTGCACATACAGCTTGTCAGCAATTATCATCTGCCATTTTCACCTAGCTCTGAGAAAGAGACACGCTCAACTTAATGCCCCCTCATCATCCACTCTTTTATTCTCTACCATCCAAGTGGTCAGACAAAGTGTTCACAATGCCATAGTGGCCGAATTTGGCAACCTACAGGCCTTTAGTGCTGAGACCTTGCAACACAATGTGGCTGATCAGGAAAGCCAGCAGTTGGAAGAGGCTAGGTCTGCTGGCATAGAGTTGGAGGGGTTTCCCTGGGTGACTGGATATTCTGGAGATGCAGGACTGGTGGGGCCTGTTATGTCCAGTGTGAGTGATTTGAGTCTCCATGAGGTGCTGATTAATAGCTCAGTAGGATCTGTGAGAACAGCAGAGGCTTAAGGATACCATCCAAGCTGATGCATCATAGCTGCAATTATCAAACCCCACAGCAATCAAGATACAGCGACTTACATTAACCATCCAATTCCCAACCTTTCCAATCTATTGCAGTGCTTTGCAGTTGGACACCATAGAGGTTGTGGCTATATGCTCACTCTGGCCATCCTATACCCTCAAAAATAGTAAACATAGACATAGATATATGCTGCGAGGCTTTGAATTTGCCTTTGTTTGTAATTTTTCATTACTTTGCTTCATGAATGTACTGCTCATCCATTGATGCTGGGCGTCAGTCTACTGTGTACTGATCAGAGAATTGCATCTTGAGAAATATGGTGGCATGGGCTTGGCTGGGCACATGGAAAGGAACTGCATATGGTGTGTGTGCATACACATGCCTGGGATCCTGACCATTTCTGAAGGTTATGTTATTTGTAAAGCTATGAGGCATGCCATACCATCATCACATTCTTACACAACTGGCCATCTTACACCAGGGTTCAGGATGCATCAGTGCCAACTAACAGTCTAACATGCACATTCACAACCATAGCATTGATAATAATGGTCACTGTTCATCCTGGGCAGCAGCCTGTTTGATGGTCAATATAGGTGTCGGTGTCTGAGATGCTATTCTGTTCGGCAGAAGTATACTCCCAATCCCAGTTCCCTGATCCGATATGAAAGTGCCTGGCACACGCCACACCATCATTGAGGAACGTACTTTGTTCCTCCAGTGGAGGGCTGTCACAAGAAGCATGATGAGAAAGGCTCTCATGCCAACATCTGGGCTGTGTGCTGACTTAGCGCATGCATGGGCCCCATAGTATGAAGGCTATAAGCCCATGACTGCATTGAACACCCTGCCACACATGAGTATGCAAGACCCTATTGTAATGGGCATGAATATCAGCAGCGTTTGGCCTGGGTGGAGCACATTAAAATGAGATTAAGCTTATGGAGATTGCGACGTACCCAATCCACCTGATGGATGCTGATATTCCAGTTGCACAAGCAGAGCATATTTAAACTCCATGCAACCACCGTACAGTGTTGATGCGCATAAGTATACATGGATATGCAAAAGTGATTGGCTTGCTGAGTGTCTGTGCATCAGTCTTTAAGTCCCAAGTTGTGATACTTATAGCCATCATCACCATGACTGCCTGATGTGATTTGCTGCCTGCTGCTGTACTTCCGGCACTCAACTCATGGGTCATCCCATGGTCTCGGTCTGATGCCCCCAAGCAGGCAGTTTATAACTTATGGGCATCACTTTTTGCTGGCACCGCCATGCCACAGGGGTAACACATTGGGTGGGAGAAGGTGCATGGTGTCGTTTCCATGGGGGAGGGCGGGAGGAATGGTGGTGGTGGGTGTTGTGTGTATTTTCTGGTTCCATCGCAGGGGGGTGGGCAGGGTTAAGGGGGTGTGGCAGTGCAGGATGGGCAATGTGGCAAGTGAAGGGGAGGGGACGCTTGTAGGTCCATGGTTGGGTGTGGGTGAAGTGGAGTGAGTGGGGGATGCAGGCAGCATATGGGGGGCTTGGGGCACTGGAGCTGGTGTGGGTGCGTGTTACGTATCGAGATTTCCGCTAAGTCAGAACTGGAAAGGACGGCAGCTTCAACTTATAGGTTGCGCCCCCAATGAACTATCGTCCTAAGTATTTCGGAAACGAGTCGGAAGTCAGAAAGTACTGAGTCAAAGGTTTGGTCGGAACCTGAGTCGGAACTGAGGCGGAAGGCGGAAGACGGAAGGCGGAGAGACTGAGATCTTGCTAGACTCGCTGTGCTAAGAACAGGAGATGGAGCGAAGGAAATCAAGTATCAAAGGCGATTATCTGATTGCAGAATAACAGACATACATGAGGGGGTTTTATACAAAGCGCAGAACAACAAGTAATGGTATTGTACTAAGCAAATTCTGGAGGAAGCGGAAGTCGAGTAGACAATGTGTGGGAACTAACTATTGGGAACAATGGGACTACAAGGGGGGTTAAGGGTAAGGTAGAACAATGGCAAAGAACAAGGGGTTGGGAAAACATATCTGACAACAAACTACAAGGGTGACCGGATATGTGGTTTTGATGAACGATGAAATGGGTCCGGTGGGTCCGAGTAATAGAGTCGAAAGAACAAGGGAATAGAACAATGGGCGGAATGTCGGAAATATCGGAGGGGCGGAAAGTGTTGCGGAAATATCGGAGGGGCGGAATGTGTGGCGGAACTGAGGGTCAGAAGTCGGAAATGAACGGTCGTAACAGTGCGGTTGTTGCTTTCATCATCTGCAGTGGGGTGTGTGTGCAGATTATTCTATTTGGAAACCCCTCGAAACCCCCATGGGAATAGAAACCCTACCTCCAAAATAGTTGGCCCTTTGGAAATGTGGGTTGCAAGGATTCTCAACTGTTGTCAGGATTCAGCCAAATTCCTGGTCCTACCTAACTATCATGTGTTCTCACCCTCCACAGGTTTTCTGGACTCATGCTAAGCTGCATCATGTGACAACCAGTGGCCTGTGGGGTGCTAGTGGAGAATAATGTATCTGGCAATTAGGTATGTTTCTGGAGGCCCTTTGTGTGCTACCACTGCATACTATTTCAAGCTAACACTGGTGGTGACTCTGCCATCACTGCAGGAAGTGCTGGCACCTAAGTGTCAGGCTGACTATGCGTTCTTACCTCTATCTTCAGCTCCTGTATTCTCTGCTCACTGTTTACCACCTTGTCTCACCTACCTATGAGTCCTCACTTCTATCTTCCTAGTGTGTGTCATCAGCTCTCTCTGTAAGCACCTTGTCTCCACCTCCAGTGCCCCTCACTCACCCCCTGTCAGCTCACAGCTCTTGTGGCAGTTGGAGTCTCTCTTCGCCATGCTGCTGCATGTGATGTTAGCCTGGAAGTGGGCTCTGAGGTGTTCGCTGGCCATCGACTTGATCCTCCCATTGGGCTGACACTAGCCATTTACCAAGGCCACCTGCTATTTAGTGGATGACCCAATATCTACCCAGAGCTGATGCACATGCTTGCTGTGTGTCAGAGGGGATGGACACTGATAGACTAGAAGTTGGTTGGAGCACATACATGGCCCGGTAGGACAGGGTTCATGGCACCAAGCCAGTGGGTCCTGCACTTAGGGACAGGTGTGGGGGTGGGTGTGTGGTGATGTTGACATGACAGTCTCCAGGCAGTGGATGTGGGTAAAAGACAGATGCCAAGATGGGAGAGTTACAACACAAACTAGCTCTGCGCTACCCCTGCCCTGTGTCGCCAGTCCTGCGTTGTGTTGTCTGCACCGGGGTCTCTGGGAGAGACCCCTCAACTAGTCCCAGTTTGACTTGAAGAAGCACCGGACTTGACTCCTACCTCAGCCTAAAACCTGAGTCATGGCAACACTAGTCTCTACATCTGCCACGCAATCTTACTGCTGCTCTTGATCTGTGCTCTGTGTTCTGTGTGTTTCTCTGCACTTTTTCTCAGCTCAAAGTCAGCTCAAACCTGTTTGAATAGCCAATGCATGTTTGATATTAATGAGTGCAAAGCATAGCTGCAGTAGCTGAGAAAAAGCTTAGGACATAGTTACATCTGGTGAGTTGTGAAAGATAATTACTCCAGATCTGAGATGTGGCGGCACCAACTCCCTGGAATTGTAGGCGGCACTTGGCTAGATGCCAGTGCTTCGGACTCTTAGAGGACGTTAGAAAACAACTGCACTGGGTTTCCGGTGATGTCACTGAAACCCAGGGCGGTTTGGAGGGTTTCATAGGGTTTTGAGTGGTTTCCAAATAGAATAATCCTGTGTGGGCTGGGGTGGGTGGATGTGCACCGTGGCAGTGTGCCAGGATCGTGCGGGGATGGTGTGCTGTTACTGTTACAATCTGTTCCCGACTCCAGTCCCGAAGCCTCAGCTTCGGTATTCATTTGGGAACCTCAGGTTTCACTCGGCTTCCTTCAGGTTTCTCTTCGTACCTTCCATCACCCTTGACTTCCTTTTCTAGTTAGTTCCCCGTTTGCCTGACCCTTTGTTCCCCTGTCCATTGATCTGATCATTGACCCCTCTCGACCCTGCATGCTACTTTACTATATAGACCCCCAGTCAATGTATCATAGCTCCTCAGTTCAGATATCGAATCAGCTTCTTGTACATTAGACCCTCTGCTTGATATTAAATCCAATCCTCGGCTTATAACCGAGACCACTCCCGAAATTAGGGTGGAACACTGAGTGGGTGCAACCCACGAGGTTGAATCCAAGCCCTCTGACCTGAGACCTGAGTCTGGCCTTGGTAAAGCTGAACTACAGTACAAATAATAGTCTTAACAGTATATCTGAACTCTCTACACTCATTGTTCAGAATGCCAATCACCCATTCTTACACCCATGCCAAAGGCAGCTGCATAACACCGATGATCGAAGCTTGGCGTGCACGAGGTGCTTCGAGGGTTCCAGAAAGCCCCCCATTCTGTCACTGGTATTCCAACCCCCCATCAGTCCAACCCACACCCTGGCACCGAGTTATTGGTACTGGTGTCAAGATTGGTTTTCAGGCGTTAATATCGTGTATTAGTGAACACAGCGAATGCCTGAATAACTTGTGCGAATAAGTATGCCGTTCGGCAAATAGGTGAACCAATGAATGTTCACAAGGTAAGAGGGTTTGCCTAAACGGGGCTCACCCTATCTACAGTCGTAGCGAAATAGCCTGTGGCTCTTGATGATGTAACGTGCAAGGTCTCACGGAAGGGCTGTCTAAGTCGTGACAATCCCTTCGCTGGCAAAGGTGCTCCTTCAGAGCCCTTCGCCAACAGCACAGAAAATGGTTTGAAGGCTAAGGTAACGAAGGTGAAGTGTGAGAACTCACCAGTGGCGCCTAAGTCCTCTGCTAGTCAAAGATGGAAATCTCCAAGAGAAGGCTTAAGACGATGGCCACAGTGAGGTCAAATTTGCACAAGATGGATGACGTATGATAATTGAACTGGGGAATATACATGCGAATGTAAACTACTTATATCGAATGCTCGTAGGGTGTCAGCAAATAGGAAAGAGGCCGTCACGAGTCAGGGTTGGATAGGGGTGTGCAGTCATGATACAACATAGATGAAATAAACATACAATAGAATGAGAGAAGAGGGAGAACATGAAACAACGGAGAGTGAAGGTGGCGAAGACACCTGTGTACAAAACCATGTCTTGGGGCCCGCATATACACTGCCCTGCACGGGTTCTTCACCTACTGGGTTGATCCCACACGACCCATGGGTAGGACGTCCCGCGAACGCACCCTGCTCATATGAACACCAAAAGGGGGTTGGATCGAGAAGCTGATGGAGTTACTGACGAGCCATTATGCCGGATAGGGATGTCGATCATGATTTGATGGTGTGCCTGCTGGTGAATGATGCGAGCAGTGAACGGTCGTTCGGCAAAATACGAGGAAGGGTGAACAGAGGTGACATAGAGGAGGAGAGGTCGAGGTGGAGGGCGAAGCCGAGCAAACACTGGGGAGGAGTAGCGAAAGGGGAAATGGGGGTAACAAGGTGCAGGAAATACACAGGTCATGACAATCCAATTACCAGAACACCATCGGAAGAGGGTCGCGCAGAGGAGGTGGTAGACCCAGGGATGACTGCCAAGTCAGTCCCAAGACGTCGATCGTGCGTTTGACAGCGTGGCTATGGTAATTGGTGCGAACAGCGAGAATTGGTTGCCGAGCATGACAATGGTGATCGGAACGAACATGAAGGTGGAGTGAGAAAATAGGAGAACTGAGCTCCTGAGTATGGGAAATAAACGTGTCATGACAACTGGCCGAGTGTAAATACATATATTTACCTGTATTGCCTCACGGCAATACATAATGGCTGGTAGCTTACATAGCACCAGTGGGTCCGTGAGGACCCACTGTATAGTTCTTGCATGGGAATCCTCCAGGATTCACTCCTGACCTCGTCTGAAGGATATGTTCAGTTGTGTTATTTGTAAACACTATGAGGCATACCATACCATCATCACATTCTTATGTGCCAGGCCATCTTACATCAGGGCTCAAGATGCATCAGTGCCAACACTCCAACATGCACATTCACAAATATAGCATCAATAATAATGGTCACCATTCATCACAGGCTGTGCTATGGTCCAGGATACGGGTGTCAGTGGCTGCCGGAATCATCACTATTAAGTTCATGGCCGAGAGAACATTTCTCACGCTTACCACCACCACCAAAATACCCAAAATCGCTTCTCCCACACACACACTAGCCAAACTGCACACTAGTGCACCGCTGGCTACAGCCAGCGCTGAAACCGAGCTTCCCTGAAAAAGAAGCCGTCAAAACGATGCCACATAGCGTCGAACCCCAGGCGCCTGCCACGTCACAAGCTCGCACGAGGGCAGGCACCACACAACAAGCCAGCAACAAAACCAGGACAGATTTGTTGTTGGAGCCAAACACGTCGGTGAGAACCAGAGAGCAAGCGAGGCAGTTCCTAGACAAACACGGGTATTACACGAAAGATGATCCGTTGTCGACAGAACAGTTAAGTTACGCACTATTATCACTCGCACACAATGTTAGTGGCAAAACCCTGCAGGAGGGAGTTCGGGCCGTGGCTATTCTAATGATGGAGGATGCCGAGAGAGCAGCAGGAGCAGCAGTATTGCGACACATCAAAAAGCACCTTGAAATGACCCTGACCAAGATAGAAGCAGCCGCTGACAGGGCCAAAGAGGCAACTGAGGTCGCAGAAGAGGCCACAGAAGGAGCCAGAAATGTCATAGAACATTTGAACAGCATGGGAGGACAGAGGGAACGGCAAGGGGGAAGCGACACAAGAGGGACGACATACGCAGCCACATTGAAAGGTAATGTCCCTTTGTCACACTTGAACAACCTAGCGAAAGCAAAAATGAAAGCGAGACAAATACTAATTGATGGAGACATGCCACGAGAACAGGACGAGCTAAACAAACTCATGGAGCAGGAGCTGGTAGCAAAAGCTAACGAGGCAATAAGCAACCTCGAGCCAGACCCAGAATGAATAGACATAAGCTTCGTGGGAGCCAAGAAGCTAGCGAATGGGGGAGTAGTGCTAGACATGGAAACAGAGGAGGCAGCGAAGTGGGTGCAGATGAACAAAAGGACATTCTTGAGCAATTCAGCGGGACAGCCACAATAAAAGAAAGAACGCTATCAGTAATAGTGGAGTACGTGCCGCTGAATCACGCACCCGACGCCATGGCGGAGATTAGAAAGATTGAGAGGGACTCGAAACTCCCCGATGGATCCCTGCTCTCAACCGGGTGGATAAAACCTGTTCACAGGAGGACGGCAGGACAGAGATCGGCCCACATTATCGCCAAGTTCACATCCACAGAAGCAGCGAACCAGAGCATAAGAGACGGGATAATAATAGCAGGAAAGAGAACCTGGGCCAGAAGAATGAAAAAAGAACCATGAAGATGTCTAAAATGCCAGCGATACAGCGCGCGGCACATGGCAGCAGAGTGTAACGGTCGAGACACGTGTGGAACATGCGGAGAAGAACACAGGATGGCCGAATGCCAGGAAAACGACCCAAGCAAATTCAAATGCATGAACTGCGACGCAAAAGGTCATGCATCATGGGATAGGACATGTTCTTCCATTGAGGGGGAGTGTTAGATTTTGATGTCACACCTTACCCACATCGACCCACATTGTTTCCATCCATATATTTTAGACCCTGCTTCTCCGCTCCTTTCCTCAGCCGTTTATGTACTGTGAACATCTGAGCTCATTACAGTGCAGCTTCCAATAATGCCAGACTTCATGTGTGCACATTACAATATGGTCTTGCCTACTCCCATCTGGCAGGGTGTTCAAGGCAGTCATGGGCTTATGATCTTTGCACTATGTGGCCTATGCATGGGCTGGGTCAGCGCACAGCCCAGGTGTGGGGGGGAGAGGCTTCCTCATCATGCTTCTCTTTGCACACTGTTGCAGCACTCCATGTGAGAAATGAAGTACTTTTCCTCAATGATGGTGTGGTGTAGGCCAGACGCTTTCATATTGGATCAGGGAACTGGCATTTGGAGTATACTTCTGCTGAGGAGATTTTGCAAATGTGCATGTTGGAGGTTTAGTTGGCACTAATGCATCCTGAGCCCTGATTTAAGATGGCCAGGTGTGTAAGAAAGTGATGACGGTATAGTATGCCTCATAGTGTTTACAAATAACATAACTGAACATATACTTCAGACTGAGCCAGGATTCCAGGCACACACATCCCATGCAGTTCCTTACCATGCACTCAGCCAAGCCCAACCCACCATATTCCTCAAGATGCAATTCTCCAATCAGGACACAGGGGACCGACTCCCAGCATTAATGGATGAGTGGTACATTCATGAAGCAAAGTAACCACAAATTACAAGCAAAGGCAAGTCTGAAGCATCACAGCATACATATATATGCATATCTCTACTATTTTTACAACTTCTATGGCAACCAATTGCAAGGTGCTGCAATATATTGGACAGTTGAGGATAGGGTGGATGGGGTGCTTATGGGGTGCTTAATGTAGTCACTGCATCTTGAATGCTGTGGTGTTCATATTGGAATTTCTGCTAGATGCATTAGCTTGCATGCTATCCTTAAGCCTCTACTGTTCTTCCAGATCCTACCAAGCTATTAATAAGTGCCTGATAGAGACTCAGATCACTCACTGGACACAACAGGCCCTGCCAGTGCTACATCTCCAGAATATCCAGTTGCCCAAGGGAACTACTCTATCTCTATCCCAGCTGACCTAGCCTGTTCCAACTGTTGGCTTTCCTGATCAGCCACATGGTTTTGCAAGGTCTCAGCACTAAAAGCCTGTGGGTTCCCAAATTCAGCCACTATGGCATTGTGGACACTTTGTCTGGCTGCTTGGAAGGTGGAGAGTGACAGAGTGGGTAATGAGGGCTTGCTAAGTTGAGAGTGTCTCTCTTTGAGAGCTAGGTGAAAATGGCAGATCATAATTGTTGACAAGCTGTACATGCACTGTTAGTAAAATCACAGGTCTTTCTCACTGGAAATATACCTGTTCTGAAGGGGGTTTAAGATGGCACCAAGGCTTGACTTTATACAACAAAGAGCTGAAATTAGCCATTTTTATTATCAAATATCATACATACCCTCAATACCTGAAATGTAAAAGAAGACAGTAAGCTTTCAAAGCTTAACAGGTTTATAAGTAACAAGACCTTAGATGTGATAGTATTAGCCACACCAATGGTAAGCACAAATCTGAATATAAGTCAGATGTATGAAATATCAAAGGAATAATACTCCATACCCATATCTAGCACAGCCTTGCCTGTGGATTTGTGATATGTCCACACGTATAAGCAATATAGTGTATACTCACCTTGGTAAATCAGTAGACTAAGGAGTGAGCTCTGATACTGAGGTTCAGCTCTCTGCCACAGGCTCCAGGTTTCAACTGAGATTAGTGTAGTTACTATCATGACTCCAGTCTCAAAAAGGATTACAGTAACATCACTGATGGTAACCACTGTCAAAGGTACTCAGAGGCAGATTGGCAAATGCAGGCCTAGGTCTTACACCTGAAGAAATTGTTAGTATAACTCTAGGCAGAAAGTTCTAATCAGTACTAACAAGGTTACTCTATTAAATTGTAAAGAAGTGAGATTGCAGTTGGCCAAAATAGAGCTGTACTATATCCAGTGAAATGAAATTATGGTATTTATACAAAGTCTGGACAGGGACATACCACTTCAGTGATAATAGCACCAGTAATAAGCAGCCCAAGAGCCCCCACGGAAACTCTCTGGTTCTGAGAGCAAATAGCATAGGTGCGGGCTAGCTGTAGGCCTAGACAAGTAAATTGTGTGGATATGTCTAGTTGAGAAATATATGGATATAATCCCTCACCTTGTACTCCAATGAGAGAAAGAGCAATGCAAGTACTACTGAGGTGACCGATAGCATTACATTTCCTCCAAATACAGTATATGAGTGTCTAGGTTGCTTTGCGTGAGGAATGAAAGTCATACTAGATGTTCATTCAAACCAGTAAGGGCGTTACACAGGAGAGTCATAGTAGTAATGTAATGCACCTCAGCGGAAATGTTAGATAAGTTAATATATGTCTCAACAAGAAATGAAACCAAGGGCATGTAGCGAGCAAGTAAATAGAGAATGGTGCCGAGCCTGACGGTCTTGCACCAAATGTGGCTGATCTCAGCTGGCAGTGTGAGAAGCGTGTCGAAGCAGAGTAATGCTGTGTAACAAGGTATGGAACTCGTGGAATTAGACGGGAGATGTACACATACCAAGCCCTGCGAAGACGGCACAGTTGATCGCAAAGCTAGTTCAGGTAAGTTGTTTTGCATCACACTCAATGTAGTAAGTACGGACCTGTCTGATAGTACCTGGAATTCAGCCGGGGAGTCCGCCTGAGACATGATATAAGAAAGAAAAACTGGATGCAAACGGGGGACTGAGTTTTGCGTAGCGATGTGGGGTTTGAGTAGTGATGTGGGGGTTGGGTAGCAGATCGCGAAGGTATACATATAAGATTCTGGCCATGGGTGGTGCCAGGTCAATAGATATTCACAGCATCCTATATCAGCGCTGAAGCATGGCACAATTTGCAAGGTGGGTGGTCTGATGAACGAACATTCTATGTAAAAGAATTAACATTACCAATACAACGTCGAGGTATGATGGCATCAGATAGAGTTATCCGGGCACGGGCGAGTAATTGACGCTTGGGTTCTTGCCAGGAATTGATTATTAAATTCAATTTGCCTGGGCGGAATGGCCCCCAAGGTCCATATAAACTTGTCTTGTAGGCACACTGGGCACTCATTTAAGACTCACAATGCAGTGTCAGCGTAACACCACATGAACACCAACTGCGACACAGCTCACCGATGTGTATCAAGATGTCGCGTCTGCGGCGTGTTACTTATCAAGGTGAGAACAAGAGGAAACGAGATGATATGAGAGATCTAGGTTGTCTAGCTCAATGCCCACAGTTGGCACGTGGCTGTGATTCTATAGCAATGCTGGATAATCTCATCAGAGATATCAGCTCGTGTCGATGTAGCTGGATATGGGGACACGAGACGTTTCTCATTTTGGCGGCATGTGGCTGCCAAGGAAAACCCAAGGGAAAGTCGACGATACACTCACCGGCGGGTTGATACGGAGTCGACAGCGAACGGACTTCAATTAGGTCTCAAAGCCAACCGTGTGTGATACCACAGCATAGTACCTTATCCGTGTCGCCCTCATATGATCTACGGATGGTTACTTTTGGTATCGCGTTTCGCCAGCTGTCCCTCGTGACTTTCAAGATCGACAGGGCATTGTAGATAGTACGAATCACCGAGGAAGTGAAGCGGCGAAGCCCAAGAAGCTACTGAGGTGATCTGCTCCGTGCTTACTGTTTTGTTTTGTTTAATATTAGTAGAATGGGAACCGTGAGACCTATCGAGAATAAACGGTATTTGAGGTCTGGCGTGTTTTTGGAGTCATTCGATAACTCAGATTGGAAAATTTGTAGCTGTCGTGAATCATGTCAGCTCCCTTGGAACACCGGTAACAAGCTGACCTGGTTCGATCTAGAGTCAAACATTATCTTGATACGCAACGGATTCCCATCGAATTTCATGAACATTTATCGACAGGATAAGTACTGATAATTCTGAGCGAAGAGAGTTTTCGCGCGCCGTGTATCTACTCCCACACACCAAACAAAACAAAACATGCACCCCGACTCGGCAGTTACGAGCAGCGTGACACAGACACGGACACGGACACGGACACAGACAACGTTATCTTTCATGGATTACCACGCATTGTAACCCTCCCATGCTTCATATCTCCCACCGCCTTCTCTCGCCCACGGCCATGAACTTCTAATGATGTTACCGGTGTGGTGTGTCTTCCAGTGGTGGAGGGTACGGTGGGGTGGGAGTGTATTTGCCTTTGCATATAAACAGCCCGTCCATCCTGCATGACGAGTTTTCTGCCTTCTCCACCACGTCTCGCCATATCCATCCATCCGCGCAGGACCCAGACACGGACACAAACACAGACCCTGGAGACACAACCCCACCCAGCCGATGGTACGCCCCGCTGGTTGCCCAGTCCCGCGCGTGTCGTATCGAACGCCATTCGCTGCTCCCTGTCTCCACCCTCCCGCCCGCATCTCCCCCTCACTCCACCGCACCTGCACCCAACGCTGAACTTATAAGCTTCCCCACCCTCACTCGCCACATCGCCCGTCCCGCACCGCCGCACCCCCTTAACCCCCCGCACCGCCGCACGGGAAAAAACACGCAACGCGTCTTCTTGAATGCACCACCAACCACCACCATTCCTCCCCGCCCTCCCCTGCAGAAATGAAAACGTGCACGTTCTGAAAACATGCAAGTTCTCCCACCCAACGCGTAACCCTGCCGCACAGCAGCGCAAGTGAAACATGACACCTGTAAGTTACTTTGTGAACCAGCTGGACCAGGAGCATTGGATCGCATCAGGCAGTCACCGTGACGATGGCTTCAAGCATCACAACTTGAGACTTGAAGACAGACACACGGACATGCAGCAAGCCTATCACTTTTAAAGACAATCGTAAACTACAAGCTAGTTAGCTTTGAACGTGTTATACAGGTTAGGTACTTACTTCCAAGTGGCAGTGAAAGACACTGGGAAGACTACACTATTGTACATGCGCTCATACATATATGCGTGTCTCAGAATGAGTAAGAAGGAGCACGAACCATTTCCTAACTGAGCACCTGACTCAGCCGAACTATGCAATGCTCGTCTTCCTAACAACTTTTAAGTAGCATGTCCTGTTGCGATTCTCGGGGAGAGAGGACGCAAGCGAGGGGGACAGCACCGACTTGGTGTTGTGGCAGGTTACAAACGGATAAGTAAATACATGTAAACTACTGCGTATTTGTAAGCTATGCGTTATGGCTGTCACTCGATGCCGCTCGCAAATCCGGAATATCAACACACCTCCTCGAGCAGGAGAGAGTCCGAGGCACCTCCTGAAGCCTAGAACGCAAAGCCCTCATCATCCTCTACTCCAGCATCTGCTACATTGGCCGTGCCACGCCTCCCAGAAGGACAGTCGGACTGGTAGTGGCCCTTACCGTCGCAGTTGTAGCAGGTAATGTCCTCTACGGGCCTCTTCTTCTTGGCAACAGCAGCGAGTGCACCCTCCATTCGCTCGGTCTCCGACTTGGCTACTTGGACCTGGCGCACCTCCTCGTTCAATAGGCGAGTGATAATGATGTCGAGGGTGAGATCGTCGGCCGGAATGCTGTCGAGTGCAACAATGAAGGTGGAGAACGATTCTGGGAGCCCTTCGGTGAGTGCAAGAATGACATCCTCATCTATGATGCTAACTCCAGCAGCTTCAAGCTGGAAGGCAGTGTTCTTGACGTCAGAGATCCATGAGACCATTGGCTGGTCGTCGCGCTTGCACATGTAAAGGAAACGGCGGCGGAGTGAAAGGCATGTGGCAAATCCTTTCGAAGTGCAGGTCGGGCATGGTGGACAAAATAGGGTGGGTACACTTTCGGTAGGTGTGGGCAGAGCTTTCGGTAGGCTCAGATTCAGTGCGCTTTCAGTATGCGCAGTCGACGTGCTTTCACTAGGCATGGGTACGGTTACGGTCAACGGTCGGTTCAGCACGCTTTCGTTACACGTGGCGCACTTCCAGTAGGTGCGACTTTTGGCGGGCAGCGCCTAGACAGATGTTGTGATCCATTTGTGTTGCGATTTTCGGGGAGAGAGGACGCAGGCGAGGGGGACAGCACCGACTTGGTGTTGTGGCAGGTTACAAACGGATAAGTAAATACATGTAAACTACTGCGTATTTGTAAGCTACGCGTTATGGCGGTCACTCAATGCCGCTCACAAATCCGGAATATCAACATGTCCATGTATGCTTATGTGCGCACATCAATGCTGTACGTAGTGTTGCCATGGCGCAGCTTTGGCTTAGCACTGAGCCACGCTTACGAAAGCCAGTTATTATAATTATAGCTCTAAGCCAAGCCGAGGAACCACAGCTTGGCTTCAAAAATATGCTGATGCGGGGAAACTGGCCATGGCCGTTCAATTTGTAATATGATCATGTGACAGTCGGACTGAATAGTTACCGAGCACCCACACCCAACATACACACCTCATGTACCATGAGACTAAAATATTACATCACTTGTGAGTCACAGTACCTCCATAACATGTCCACAATCACTTCGAGGCGGCTGTAGGGCTTGGCGCTGTACTCATATGGGCCATATCTACGGCTGCTGTACGGATCCGTACAGATACTGTAGCTAGTTTGGCAACATCCGACCGCCGTATGGTGATGGTACATATGACCTCCATATGATGCCATATGATACTAGAGGCCCACTTTGCCAGCAAGGCCCTTGGTCGAGGACACTGGAATAGAACACATTGCTTTGGGATAGTTCATTGTGCAATACAGGAAATCGAGAGAACTTGGTTTGGGAAATAGCCTTATAACATTCATAGGAAGAGTCACACAATATATTAGTTCTAACTAGTTAATTAGTAGGGAGGATGTGAATGTATCCAGTTAAATTTTATCTGTAAACATTGACATAGTGGTTTTCAAGATAATAATCCACATATTTCCATACTAGAGGACATTGGGCCGTGTGATATGGAACGAACACAGTACAAATCGTACATCAAATGTGACAGCAACTTTTACCTCTAACATACAACTTCACTAACACAAGGCATGCCGTAGGTAGAAAACGAAGGCACAGGAAATGGCTATCATGTAAGATGCGAATGTGACAGGCAGAAGATGCGAGCTAAACAAAACAAGGGCAATCAAGACGCATTGGAGGCTGAAATCGACAAGGTATCATACCACCTAAGGGCCCCTTCCATTGTTGTGCATTTTCAATAAACAGTGTGAGGATTTTTGAAGTTAATAATCTACATCTTTCTTTACTGCAGGATTTTGGTGAGTACCATGGAGATATAGAATGAAGGACGTACAAGTACACTGCTCAGAATAGTCACAGGCGATCAAATTAGATGGTCCCTTTTATACAAGGTACAGCTTCACTGGCACAAGGTGTGGTGTAGGGAACAACACCTGAGGAAAAAAATGACATATCGCACATGATTCAAAGGGGCTAGGTGGAAGATGTGAACCTAAATGAAACATGGACAAGTAAGATGTGTTTGTAGTAAAATTTGACAAGACATCCTACCATATCAGGGCCCCTACGTTGTTACCCTACTACCAGAATATGTCACATATCATGTCTGATTTTCCATAGACACCCAGAGGCAGCATGCTGTCTTCATGGATACTAATTGTATGTGAAGTTTTCGGTGCACAAAACAGGCATCCAAAAGGGTAAGAAAGTCATCATATATGTGTGAGGATGAACATTGCTATGCAGAAGATGAAGGTCAAGGAAGCTATCACAGTGGAGTGATCCAAGGTGGTTGCGGAGGTTGTCAGCATGGAGTTATCAAAGGAGCATCAGGAGGTGTCACAAAGGTGTGATATAAAGTACTATTTAGTCATGGGGGACCGTCTAGCAGCTCTGAGAATACACAACATGAGTTATAGATGTGTGCTAGAGACATCTGGCATGGATGCTATGTTTGAAAGCATTAGCTAATAGAGGCCATAAGGACCTACAATGGCCATGGCCATTTTCCCCATAGCTGGGTATTCCTCCTTGGCTTGGTTAAAAACCAGCTTTTAGCCCGTAGCTGAATATAGTTAAGGGGATATACCGGATTATAATATAAATACATTATTTTATCGATTCTCTAAACCTTTGGTATATACATGATAGTCTCATGTTCTATGCTATCAGTATGGTGGTTTTTCTAGAGCATTTCTGTGAGTGTTTGCAATTGCCATATCTTTACCAATTATTTAACTAATATTAATAATATAACTTTACGTTCATTGCCTGAGTCATTCATTTCGGGAGGACAATGCTGCCTGTGAAAGCCCATGATAAATTTGAAATGGAAGGTAACTGTCATCATTGCTGTTACCATACGGTATTTCACAGCTGTATATGTCAAGCTCATTGCTGTACATAATCTCATTTGGAGTTACATTATTCTTAAGGAGGTCATCTGTGACAGTTAAAATATTGCCCAGGCCTCCAATTTAGTATATCCTCAAGGTGAAAATGCCATCACTCACTGGTAGCGAGATTGCTTCCAAATGGCTGCGAGGGAGAATGACAATAGGAAGAATGAGGGTGGGATGGGGTGGGTCGTTCAAGGATGATGGGGTGGGGGTGAGTTTGATGGGAAGAACGAGACTGGGATCAGGTGGGTCTTTCAAGGATGAGGGGATGGGTATGACTTTGATGGGAAGAACGAGAGTGGGTTTGGGCAGGTTGTTTGAGGAGCGGTTATAGCATGCTTACATCCCCCCCAGACACCCTTCAGGTTGATCAACATGGTGAGATTGGAGGAGAATCAAAAGGTCATGTGATACAGCATATATGAGTATATAATATCTATTACAAGAGTATCAAGAACAACATATAGGAATATATAGTAGTATTTATAAGGAGAATAATAGATGTTATTAGAAGATATTGTATATATTTAAACATCTCGGAGATATATATACATATGAGAGAGTATTAGACTACAAGATAGAGTAATAGATACTTGGACAGATACTTCTAACATATATGAGTAGGAGTATTGGTATGAATAGTTACAATAAGAGAGTATTGGAGTACAATATAAAGTAATAGTAGTTGGATAGATATTTGTAATATACATGATCATGAGTATTAATATGAATAGTTGTAATGATATAGTGGATTAAAAGTTGGTAGAAGAAAATAAGAAGATGCATAAAAAGCAAAACGAGGTGTTCTCATCAGTGGAGTGTCATGACTCATTTATTCCTGTATCCAGTTACCTCCATGTTCCCTTTCGTCACTCCACCTCTATGTTCGCTCCATTCACTCTTCGCCGAATTCGCCAAACGGTTATTTGCTGCTTACATCATTCACCAGCAGGCATGCCATCAAACATGATCAACATCCTTTACATGGCATGATGGTTCATCACTGACCCCATCATCTTCCTAATTATTCCTATGACCAGAATGCATTCATGGAATGTCCTACCTGTAGATTGTGTGGGATCAACCCAGCAGATGAAGAGTCCATGCAGGGTAACATGTATGCAGGTCTGAAGGTGTGTTTTCTTACATATGTACCTTTATCCTCTTTCCTCCCCGCCGTTTCATGTTCGCACTCCTCTTTCATTCTATTGTATATGTGTTTCAAACCCTGGCTAGTTGTGGAGATCACACTACCACACAATTGACTGACAAGGGGAAATCCAAAGTATGTATAAATGAACAGAGTATACAAGAGAGGGGATTCTCACCTGACAAGGGGAAATCCAAAAAGAAAAGTCTAAGGACCCCCAATGTCAGCGAGCCTGTATTATACTATGCTGCGCAGCCAGGGACAACACTTGGCACCTGCCATCAACCCTGCATCCCCTTGACCTCCCTGACCCTTTATCGACCCTTGATGCCACCCATTACATGAGTTGCTTGATTTCCGACACTGTTCCGAGAGTGGAAGTCGGAAATTGAAGTGGAACTGGCAAGGCAAACAGAACTGGTGGAAGTTCTCCCAGGAGCAGAATCATTTCCGAAAGCGGAGGCGGAGATGGAATCGGAACCGGAGTCAGAAATGGAGTCGGAACTGCATCAGGAAAAAAAGAGGGTGTTACTTAGCTTTACGTAGCGCATGTAGCACCTTTAGTGTCATAGCAACCCCCCTGTCATGTAGCCTTCCGTAGCCGACCGCCTGCCATCGTAGCGTGACATAGTGTGCTTTAGCATGCCACCAAGCTCCATAGGGATTTGTAGTCCGCTGAGGCCAGCCGCTACGGGGCACTAGAGAGGCGGCGTAGGGGGCAGTAGCATTTCCCCATGGCTGAATATTGTGTGTAGCTATGCCCATACGGCGTGTATAGTTGCATAGAACGGCGGCGCAGCCTTTGGATTCCGGTGTAGGCAGGCAGATAGGGGATAATACAGTCATTGGGATTGGACAAATGGAAGAATTACATATATCTATACGCGCTCTGCACGGGAACAAGGATGCAGCTAGTGCCCTCTAACTATCCAAGTGCTCGTCGTCATCGAGTGCCTGGGCGGCACAAGCGAATTTGGCGGCATTGAACACCGGCTTTCGAGGGTTTGTGACGATGTTTGGGAATCCAGCATGTGCACCGTAACAAGATACAGGAAGTAAGACAATGGTTCAGATATAAACAGGTGGAAAAAAACGCACCGTCCGTGATCATGCAGGCGCTGCTGGTGACGCGCCAGGGCCTGGCCAGACCTTTCGCTGTACGTGCGCCACGCCTCAAGGCCGCTGAGGTGTCGTCGGTAAACCTCGGCATATCCGACCTTGGTAAAGTTGCTACCCTTGACGTGGATGCCAGACGTCTACTGGGATACGGCATACTCAACCGGGTCGCAATCTGAGTGACCCAAGCAAAAATTGCAACGTTGGCATCCAAGGCTTCATGGATGGGTTACCGAATACAGCATGGACCCTGCAGGGTACAGGAAGTGAGACAATGGAGGAGATCGACATAGGGTACAAGAACGCACCGCCGGCCCATGATCATGCAGACACTGCTGGGACTGTGCCAGTGCTTGCCCGTCCTTCACTGTATGTGCGACAGGACTTGAGCCAGTCCACGTATCGTCAGTATAGCTATCTCCAGTACATACCCCAGCATAAGCAAAATCTCCGGGACTCAACACCTCCTTACCATATCTACATCGGCCAATGACCGAGGTCACTGTCTAGGACAATTTGCAATCTAGTAGAGTGTTTGACATGCCATGAGACTGACAACCACGCATCCACAGAGCATTTGTAATGTAAATGATATTCTAAGTTTGAAACTTGTCAAGTTCTGACAAGCTCAAACAAAGAGATGTGACAAATGACCGAGTATTAAAGAACGCAAACAACAAAAAAAAACAAAAGAAGAGCCAGAATTATGTTTTAGCAAGAGGAATGCACCAGAAAGATAAGGCGAAGTGGCATGCATCGCAACTCAAAGATCAACGAGGGGTACCGGTGCTGGTGGTGCGAAGTGAACATTGGTTGTTTGTTTGCATTTGTTCGATGGGTCACGTGCCTTCAGTGTCTCCCTTTGAACATCGGAGATTGAAGGACTCAAAGCTTCGACGTACCAGTGCAGTGCATTGCCGATTATCGTGTGAACCTAAAGCCAGTACATGGGCACGGTCAGCTTGAGCGTGTACAGCATGCAACCAGCATCAGCATTGGCTTCACCTCCTTGGACCGTGTAACACGATGGTGTAAAGCCAATCATTCAGATAATCCTTTGCTTTAGAGACACCAGGTCATGGCTGCAACATCGGCATCGCGGGCATTGACAAATCCACCTGTTTGGTGGTGTGGAACATCTCACGCAGATCACCGACGTACTGAAGCACCTGGTGGGCGTGAACGGCATCGAAGTCACAGTCAAGAACATCGACTCCATTCACATTGCCAACAAGAATTTCAATATTTGTCAAGGCCTGTACGGGATCCCCGACGTGCACGAGGACCTTGTGAACACATCGAAGACACCATCAGGGCAGAAGAGGCCATTCAAATCGCCGCCATGCTCCGAGCCTGCTCAAGAACTTCTAGGGAATATTCGATGCCCGTGACATGTTGCTTGGGGATGGGAGAGGCGAGGTCGTGATGTGGTAGTATAGGTTTGTCAGGCTCCATGAATACAGAAAATGGATGATTTTACCCTTGTCCGTAAACCAAAATATCCATGCTGCCAGCACGTTTATTGAAAATTGACAATAATCCATATTCCCAAACCTCCCTGGGACATGTCTCCAGCCTCGAAAGATTGGCCACCGGCGGGATGTGGATGGGCATGGTTCTTGCGTCCCTGCCAGTGTGTAGCTGCACCGTGGATGGATGTGTAGATAGGTGGTTGCACTCTAGTAGGTGATGGTAGCGAGCAGATGTCTATGGTAGAAAGTGGTCAGTTATGAATGTAACTTATGATACATAGGGATGGTTGAGAATGGAGCACTACGTGAACTTCTGTAGCCATGCCCGAAACTATGTGGCTACAGTAAACTACATCACGCGACGTGCTGGTAGGCACTGCTACCAGCATTTCGGGTTTTTCCTGATGTCGGTGTGGTGTCGGAACTGGAAATGGAAATGGAAAACAGGGTGTCCCCTGACACCCACCAGTACCAAACATCACATTTGGTACTGGTGGGCTTGGAATGCTCATGCACCGTTGAGCGAGGATCCATAACGACGATTCTGCAGTTCAGCTGCTTCATAGACATCCTTTTTCTGATTCTTCCACACTTGTACACAGTCAAGGGAAAGCGGCCTCATCCTTCTGCATCTTATCCGTGTCCCTCCCTCACCCTGTTGCCTCTGCTATCTCCAACGGATGAAGTGCCATCTTCTACAATACACCCTCACACCCTGATTGAATCGCTAAGTGAGCAATTTATGTCTCGTGCACCCATTCCTCATCTTATAGAGATTCCCTGCAGCTATAGTCCCTCACCATCTGAACATCCACTTCCAGAACGTCCTCACCTCAGCCAGCCTTGAATACCTGTTCCCGTCACCCCCATCTGACATGACAGCCCAAGCCATGTGCAAGTGCGCAAACAAGCTGGTGTCATCTGTTTCCATGTTGACTCTACCCCCACGCCCGATAGGCCGCAGCAGCAGCAGACACCCTCAATGGCCAGGCTCTCTAGCAAATGTATATCTACAGGGCAATACAGGCCTTTGAACCACATTATTTAGTCCGGTGGTTTAGTTGATACAGTGGCTCTAGAAAAGCTCCCAGAGTAGCTTAGTTCCATTTTTCCTATTGGCTAATCTGAACACTCTGCGAAGCTATGTACCAACTACCCAATCCCCTCCCACAAGATGCATAAGGCTCCTGGACATGACAGACTCAACTGCCGTGGTGAACATTCTCCAAAGGTTGACATGTGGCATATGATATCACAATGCAACCTTAGCTTGTATGTAGCTACAACATGTGTGCGACAGGTTTAAAAAAGGCAGTGCATTTGAAAAGGCCCAGCTAACTTTATTACAAACCTTACTGAGAGGTTCTACATGTGGCGCCTACAGACCGGTGTTGACTCCTCCAAAGATACTCAGTAACAGGCCATCAAAACCTCAATTTCAAACAGCAGTGTAAGGTGCAACAACATCATAGGCTCAGGAAAGACAATTCAGGGGCAACAAAGGGCAAGTGCCAAAACTGCGGCAAGAAAGGTCATTACATAAAAGACTGCTGGGCGAAAGGTGGCAGCAACGAAGGCCAGGCACCGAAATGGTTCAAATCAGGGAAGAAAGAAACAGTCAAACAGGCAGAAGAGAAAGAGACTTCGCATTTGTATCTAAGGAGGTAGGATACAGCGCCATCTCTGCATCCGACTGGTTAGTTTTAGGAATAATATCAGAAATATCAGGATAGATATATTCTGATGACTCAGGGAGTGGGAATCCTTCATGCACCCCTGTGCACGGTATATGTGTGAGCTGACTAAGCTCTGTGGAGCGAGCGCGTCACTGTTTGATGTAGGTCACGTGACCAAGTTGAGGAAGAAACAGGTGAGAACAGAGGAAAAAGGGGTTCGAAGCTTTCGCTTTCGGAGCAGTATAGTGTACCCAGTTATAATAGACTCTCAACAAAGAATTAGAGAAAAATATCAAGAATTAAGCTCTGTAGCTATCAAACAAGACTACAGTGACTTCAGGGGTGAAACAGCAATTTCTGGATTGTTCTGGATGTTTTGTTCATACATTTATGGTAGCTACTTATACTAAGATAGTAGTGACTACCAGTGTTCAATATAGTGAGTGAATGGGTCAGGATAATATGGAAAGTGCTCCACAGGCTGCATACAGCTGTGGGGCAGGAACAATGATGGGGATACTTGTCCTACTGACAAGTATCTAAGATGGGACATTGGAGCAGTATACAAAGCCCCTTTCAATATGTAATACAGCTCGTAATCAGTGGAGCTGGTCAGGGGAATAGAATAGAAAAGAATCTTGTGTGTCCTGTGCTGTGTGCCTACAGCAGCCTTGGCAAGGCATCTGCCATCTCTGTACCTCTCTTCTGAGGTAGCTATTCAGTATGTCGATAGATAGGACAATATACTGTGATCTCCATTGTGTCCAATGTCCCTGTATGGCACTATTATTCCCATAGCAATATTTCTTCTGACCAGGGCCCAGGTGCCTGCCTTCCAGGGCAGGCACTGCTACTGGTGCATGGATTATTTCTCCCAGGCAGTTAGCTCAATTAGACGTTGTTTAGACCTTAGAATAGTATGTGATAACTATCCCATTTATTCTAACAGTTAGCTGACTCAGCAACAATGACGCACATAGCTTGAAGTCAAAATGACTTTGCTAGCTATGCTGAGGAGCCATCAGAAATTGAGGGGATTTCACCCGGTGCAGTACTCCACACACAAGGTTGACACAATCTACATGGAATTCAGGATTGGTGCCAAGTCAAACACAATTGAGCACATGACGTCAAGCACATGCCAGATGTGCCAAACTACCTTATCAGCATTGGGTGTTTAACTGATAAGGGCAACATGGCCACATTCACAGGCACCAGCATTGAATTCAAATCACACACTGGAGTTATTTTTGCACAGGGACAGAAGTGCAGGCAGCTGTTCTGCATGAAGGCATAGGTTACCAAATCAACTGAGGCACAGGACTTTGTCGCAGCGGCAAAAGGATGGTCATGGGATAAATGGCACAGAATACTTGGGCACATCAATATAAATTCTATAAAGATGTTGAAATCTAACAACCTAGTTACTGGACTCAAAATTGACGAGTCAAAGGAGCCAAGTCAGTGCAAGGCATGCATACAGGGCAAGCGGCACGTGGAGCCGTTCCCCAAAAGAGCCAAGGACGCTGTTGATGAAGTCGATGATCTAACAGTATCCAATGTATCGGGGCCTTCCCAGACCAAGGAACCGTTACGTGAAAGGTACTTCTATTCTTTCATGGACATCAAGTCCAGGTATATGGGCATCTATTTTGGGAGCACCAAGGATGAAGCGCTCAGGCACTTCAAAACATACAAAGCATTTCTCGAGACTCAAATGGGTCAGAAGCTAAAACATTTTCACTCAGATAACAGTGGGGAATATATAACAAGAACTTTAAAGAATTTTGTCCGAAGTATGGCATAATTATGGAGACCACGGCCCCATACTCCACAGCCCAAAATGGAATTGCCCAGCGACTCAACCAAACCTTACTCGAGCACACACAGGCAATGATGTTTGCCAAGAACCTCCCAAAAATACTTTGGCCTGAGACCATGGCTTATGCATGTTATATCAAAAATCAATCACCCACATGAACACTTGGAGATGACACAACACCATTCCAGTCACTATTTGGCAAGAAGCCAAATATAGTGCGTCTAGAGGAATTTGGGACAAACTGCTGGATCATGGTGCTGGATCAACGCTGAGCTAAACTTGATCCAAAAACAGAGCAGCATATATTCATTGGAGTAGCTGAACATGCAAAAGCTTGGAAATATCACAATAAAGCTTTGAAGCACATTCAAATTTCAAGAAACATCACATTTGACAAAAACAACAATAAACTCTATACTATCCTGGAGAATGACGATGGTGACACCAATGACACGGCACCGCTTGAGGGGGAGCAGTCACCATGCAAGCATGTCCCAGAACCAATCCCATATACCCCACAGACGCCATCGCCCCAGATGACACCTGTTGCTGATCCACCTGAACAAGCACCAGCTCCACAGATTCAACGGAGCGTGTGTATTACCCAAAGGCCAGATTACCGGAAGCTGAATGACTCAGGCTGTACTGAGCAGGCTTATGTAACACAAGAAATCATCACCGAGCCGGAGAATTACAGAGCGGTGGCATCACATGATGACACACCAATCTGGGAAAAAGCAATGGAAGTTGAAATGGACCAACATAAGACACTTGGAACATGGGAGTTGACAGAATTACCACCCAGTCGAGTAGCCATTGGTTGTTGATAGGTATATGCTGCTAAAACACAGCCAGGTGGACAATTTGACAAAGCCAAAGCAAGGGTTGTAGCTCAAGGGTTCACACAAAGGCCATGGATGGATTGCTATGAAATAACATCACCCATGGTCAAATTGGACTCTCTACGTGTTTTACTAGCCATCACAAACATGCTCGATTGGGAAATTGAGATGATGGATGTCAAAGGCACTTATCTCAATTCAACTATAGAAGAAGAAATCTATATGCACCAGCCTGATGGTTTTGATGATGGATCTGGATGCAGAATACACAGGGCACTAGTGCTATGGACTCAAACAATCAGGGTGGCTTGGCATCAGCATCTACAAGGATTACTACTCACTCTCAGCTTTCATCAAAGCACAGCCAATGAATGTGTCTATATCAGACAAGATAAAGACTCAATTGAAGTCATATCAGTGTATGTGGACAACTTCGGCTTATTTGGTGATTCCAAGGAAGGGATGATCAAGCTCAAGGGGGAGCTTCATGAAAAATTCCCTATGACATATTTAGGAGAAATGAAGAAATTTTTGGGAATTAGAATTGAGAGGAATAAAAAGGCGGGAATGCTAACTATGTCTCAAGGACATTATATCGACATCATACTCTGTTATGATATATGCAACTATGTTATTTAAATCATCCTTATATATAGAAACTAACAAAGAAACAAAAGAAGAATCTATTAAAGAATGGAAACAACACTCATGACATCATAGACATCGATAAGCGCAAGCGGCACATGACATCACGATCGGTAGCTATCTTATCTATCGATTAGATAAGATACAGGAACGAAGGCATCGGCCATGTGTGGCCGATCAGAGACAGCGCAGCGCGCCTGTCAGCAGATGGCATTGGCCATGTGTTATGATACAAGCCTTTGTAAGGTTGACCGAGCCCGGGGGCGAAACCCGAGGTACGGTCCAAGGTTACAGGGCGAGGTTCTGATAGGGAAGTTGGAGAGGGACTAGCACTGGAAGCATATAAAAATTTTCTGGTCTGAAAGACTGTTCAAAAAACTGTAAAGATATTCCAAATTTTTTTAGTGTTTTTAATATAAAAAAACTTTGACAAAATTTTGTGTTTTTGTTAGAATTTGTTGAGCAAAAAAATGGTAAAAAAGTTTAAAGTTTTTTTCAGGGTTTTTTATGTCTTTTTATAAGTTTCTTTGTGAAAACACAAAGAAACCCATAAAAAACACTGAAAAAATTTTTGAATTTTTTTACAATTTTCTTGCTCAACAAATTCTAATAAAAACACAAAATTTTATTATAGTTTTTTTTACATAAAAACACTAAAAATATTTGGAAAATATTTACAGTTTTTTCAACAGTTTTTCAGACAAGAAAACTTTTATATGCCTGCAGTGTAGGCTTCAGCTTATGTGCTGCGCCAACCCTACGCACGAGTCCCAACTTCGGAGGCAAACGAATAAGAGGCGAGGTTTGGCTTAAGAGGTGAGGCTTAGAAACTAACTAGGGATCAAAGTATACAATAGTTGATTTTCAGACTGAGGAGTAGGAATGCATACAAGGGGGTTTATATACGAGCGAGGGTACGAGTCAGGGGCAAGCAAATGCGGGGGAAGGTCAGGGCGAGGTCAGGGCGAGGTAATATACGAATGATGTGTGATGGAGTGGAATCAGTAACTAAGGGGATTCGGGCACGGGGTCAAGGTTGGATATGAGCTCTAGCTCGGGCTCGGGCACAGGATTAGAATCACCAGTACTCAGGCACGAGTATCACAAGGCTCAGGCTCGGAAGAAAGGTTATACCGGTAAGTAACCAGCCAAAGGCCGGGTTCTTACACCATGACGTCAACAGGCACCAGGCCACAGGCACCGAGGAGGTGTGGGCACCAAATGCTGCAGAGGTACATTGACTGCGCAGGAGCACCGGATGTTACGGAATGATGACAGAACATCATCCCAAGCATGTATCTTCGATCAGCTGCCCCATAGAAGAGGCACAGAGATGGTGGCCCCATCACCAAGAGCAGCATTTATGTTGCACAAGAGAAATTTAATTTCCATTTCCTATTGGACTCCATGACATGACCAGCTGATTACTATCCTAACATCATGTAGACAGGAGCTTTGTATAGTAGGTACAAGACTCTATTCCAAAGCCTATCATCCCTGTTATTATCCCCATCTTTTTCATGGCTTTATGACTACAAATAGTCATCCCTTTATTTACACATAGTTTTTCGACCCATTTACTCATTATCCTGAACACTGGTAGTTATCACTATTATAGTATAAATAGCTACCACAAATCACTGGAGGCATATAAAGATTTTCTGGTCTGAAAAACTGTTCAAAAAACTGTAAAGATATTCCAAGTTTTTTTAGTGTTTTTAATGTAAAAAAACTTTAATAAAATTTTGTGTTTTTGTAAGAATTTGTTGAGCAAGAAATTTGTAAAAAAGTTTAAAGTTTTTTGCAGGGTTTTTTATGTCTTTTTATAAGTTTCTTTGTGAAAACACAAAGAAACCCATAGAAAACCCTGAAAAAAACTTTGAATTTTTTTACAATTTTCTTGCTCAAATTCTAATAAAAAAAAACAAAATTTTATTATAGTTTTTTTTACATAAAAAATACTAAAAATATTTGGAAAATTTTTACAGTTTTTTCTACAGTTTTTCAGACAAGAAAACCTTTATATGCCTGCAGTGAATGTACAAACCGATCATCCAGAATTTACTGTTTCACACCCTGAAGTGACTGTAGTCTTGTTTGATAGCTACAGAACTTAATCCTTGATAGTTTTCTTCAAATCTTCGTTGAGAGTCTACTATTACTGCCTACTCTAAACTATCTCAAAAGCGAAGCCTTTTGAGACAGCCGTTCTCTAGATCAAACCCGTTTCTCCATCAATGTGGTCACGTGATCAGCATCCATCAGTGATGGATGCACCTCGCAGAGCTTAGTCAGCACACAGTGAAAGACAAATATAGCGGTCCCAGCCACTAAGCAATAGAAGTCATTTATCAAAACATTTTAATCTGATATATATCATAAAATACTCAATCAATTCTGTATCCACGCCCCCACACAAAATGATCAAACTCATAGCCCCCATGGACTTGACAGGTCCAACTACCGAAGTACCATACGCCAAAGTGATCAGCTCACTGATGTATGCGGCACTCAGTACAAGGCCCAATCTGGCTTTTACTGCACAACACCTTAGCCAATTTACTACTACTTATGAAACCGAGCATTGGATGGTGATCAAACACATACTCAGGTACCTCAAGGGATTGTGTGACGATGGAATAATTTTCAGCCGAGACCCCGGTCTCGAGCTCAAAATATTCATCAATTCAGACTATGCCAATAGAACCGATGCATTATCTATTAGTGGCTACATGGCTATACTAGGGGGAGGAGCTATCGCATGGAGCTCGAAGAAGCAGCGGACAATCGCATTATCCACTACAGAAGCTGAATACATGGCACTTACCGAAGGCGCCAAAGAACTGATTTGGTTAAGACGCTTCATAAGCCCCCACAAAACACGCGCTCCTGCATGCCGAACCACGCGGACGTCCCGCGCCACGGGCATGGGTCGTGGGGGAAGGAGCAGCCGCTCGGGGACTGGTTGGGGAGAGCTTCATGGGCTCGTGACTGGTGGGTGGGGGTGGGAACGGTCAGCCGCGGGGAGGGAGGGCGGTGTGGGACGGGAGGGACGGGAGGGTGGAGTCTGGGGAGTGGCGAGTGGCATTCAGTACGAGACACGTGGGACTGGGCAACGGGACGTACAGGTGTGTAGGTGGGGTTGTGTCTCCAGGGCCTGTGCTGGTGCCTGGGTCTGGGTCATGCTGGTGGATGGATGGATGGCGAGACGTGGTGGAGAAGGCAGCAAACGTGTCATGCAGGATGGATGGGCTGTTTATAGGAAAAGAGAGATACCGGATTCGCTCGTGCCCCTTGCTGGCCACCCGGCACAAATAGTGTTTTCCCGGCCCGGCTTGGGCTCAAAAGCCCCGGTCACGGCTTGGCCTGAGACGGCTCGGGCTTCACAAAACCCAGGCCGGGCTTTTTTTTACGGCTCAGGCCCGGCTCCGGCTCGGCTCGGCTTTGGCCCCGGCTCGCTGGAGCATGGCCGCAGGGTGAAAAACACCTTTTTCGTCCCTCATTTGAATATTAAACGCCTTATCTAATTTTCCCACGCATGATGCCGGCGCGCTGTGCCTGGCCGCCCAGGATGGCTTCACCCATACCATCTAGGCGCTCAAGAGCCGCGGCTTCACGGCTCGGCTCAGGCTTGTCAAATCCTGAGCCGGGCTTTTTGGGACGGCCTGGAGACGGCTACGGCCCGGCTCGGCTCGGCCTGTAAGGGCTCGGCTCCGGCTTTGTCGCGGCCTAAGCCGGGCCCGGGAAAACACTAGGCACAAACACCCCCGCCCCACCGTCCCTCCACTGGAAGGCATACCGGAAACATCATTATAAGTTCATGGCCCTGGGCGGGAGAGGGCGGTGGGAAATATGAAGCCTGGGAGGGAATGTTGGTAGCGTTGTGTAAGGGGAGGTGAACTGACGTTTGGAGTAGACGGGTACAATACGTGGTAATCCATGAAAGATGAGACGGTCGGTGTCCGTGTCCGTGTCTGTCACGCTCGTAATCGCCGTTCGTGGGTGGGAGTAGCCCACAAAGCTCTCTTCACTCATAATTATCAGTATCCGGTGGATAAGTGTTTACGAAATTCGATGGGAATACGTTGCGTATCAAGATAATGTCATTTATGTTTGACTCTCGATCCAACCAGGTTAGCTTGTTACCGGTGTTCCAGGGGAGCTGACATGATTCACGACAGCTACAAATTCTTTCCAATCTGAATTATCAAATGACTGCAAAAACATGCCAGGCGTCCAATACCGTTTATTCTCGCTAGGTCGCACGGTCCCATTCTAATGATATCATATAAATCAAACTGCAAACACGTCGCAGATCACCTCAATAGCTTCCTGAGCTCTACATCGCCGTCACATCCGATATACCGAATGCGCAATATCGCGGCTACCATATCATTGTGCGCCAAGTTTATGTAAATCTGATAGTCTCTTCATACGACCTCTTCTCACGTCGTACAGGACATGCCGCCAAAATCTCGTATCCCCACATCCAGCTACATCGACGCGAGCTGATATCTCTGCTGAGATTATCCAGCATCGCTATAGAATTACAGCCACGTGTCAACTCTGGCATTGAGCTGGAACCTATATCTCTCGTGTCATCTCGCTTTCCTCGTGTTCTCCCATTCATAAGTAACACGTACGCTGAAGATGCAACATCTTGATACACATCAGTGAGCTGAGTCGCAGTTGGTCTTCATGTGGTGTTACGCTGACACTGCACTGTGAGTCGACGATGAGCGTCCAGTGTGCATACATGACAAGTTTATATGGACCTTGGGGGCCATTCTGCTAAGGCAAATCGGATGTAATGACCAATTCCTGGCAAGAACCCAAGCGTCAATTACTCGCCCGTGCCCGGATAACTCTATCTGATGCCATCATGCCTCGATATTGTATTGCAAATGTTAATCCTTTTACATAGAATGTTCGTTCATCAGACTACCCACCTTGCAAATTGTGCCATGCTTCGGCACTGATATAGGATGCTGTGAATATCTGTTGATCTGTCAGCACCCACGGCCAGAATCTGATATATATACGCCTTCGCGATCTGCTACTCAAACTCCACATCGCTACGCAAAACTTAGCCCCCCGTCTGTATCCAGTTTTGCTTTCTTATATTATGTCTCAGGCGGACGCCTCGGCTGAAATCCAGGTACTATCAGACAGGTCCGTACTTACTACATTGAGTGCGATGTAAAACAACTTACCTGAACCAGCTTTGCGGTCATTTCTGCCATTTTCGCAGCGCTTAGTATGCGTACATGTCTCGTCTAATTCCACGAGTTTCATACCTTGTTACACAGCACTACTCTTCTTCGACACGCTTCTCACACTGCCATCTGAGATCAGCCACATTTGGTGCAAGACCGTCAGGCTGGGCACCGTTCTCTATTTACTTGCCCGTTACATGCCCTTGGTTTTCCTTCTTTTTGATATATATGTTAACTTATCCAACATTTCCGCTGAGGTGCATTACATTACGTCTATGACTCTCCTGTGGGCGTTCCCTTACTGATTTGAATGAACATCTAGTATGACTTTCATTCCTCACGCAAAGCAACCTAGACACTCATATACTGTATTTGGAGGAAATGTAATGCTATCGGTCACCTCAGTAGTACTTGCATTGCTCTCTCTCTCATTGGAGTACAAGGTGAGGGGTTATATCCGTATATTTCTCAACTAGAAAGATCAACACAATTTACTTGTCTAGGCCTACTGCTAGCCCGCACCTATGCTATTTGCTCTCAGAACCAGAGAGTTTTCGTGGGGGCTCTTGGGCTGCTTATTACTGGTGCTATTATCACTGAAGTGGTATGTCCCTGTCCAGACTTTGTATAAATACCATAATTTCATTTCACTGGATATAGTACAGCTCTATTTTGGCCAACTGCAATCTCACTTCTTTACAATTTAATAGAGTAACCTTGTTAGTACTGATTAGAACTTTCTGCCTAGAGTTATACTAACAATTTCTTCAGGTGTAAGACCTAGGCCTGCATTTGCCAATCTGCCTCTGAGTACCTTTGACAGTGGTTACCATCAGTGATGTTACTGTAATCCTTTTTGAGACTGGAGTCATGATAGTAGCTACACTAATCTCAGTTGAAACCTGGAGCCTGTGGCAGAGAGCTGAACCTCAGTATCAGAGCTCACTCCTTAGTCTACTGATTTACCAAGGTGAGTATACACTATATTGCTTATACGTGTGGACATATCACAAATCCACAGGCAAGGCTGTGCTAGATATGGGTATGGAGTATTATTCCTTTGATATTTCATACATCTGACTTATATTCAGATTTGTGCTTACCATTGGTGTGGCTAATACTATCACATCTAAGGTCTTGTTACTTATAAACCTGTTAAGCTTGAGAGCTTACTGTCTTCTTTTACATTTCAGGTATTGAAGGTACGTATGATATTTGATAATAAAAATGGCTAATTTCAGCTCTTTGTATAAAGTCAAGCCTTGGTGCCATCTTAAACCCCCTTCAGAACAGGTATATTTCCAGTGAGAAAGACCTGTGATTTTACTAACAGTGCACATACAGCTTGTCAACAATTATGATCTGCCATTTTCACCTAGCTCTCAGAGAGAGACACTCTCAACTTGACAACCCCTCATCCTCCACGCTTTTATTCTCTACCATCCAAGCAGCCAGACAAAGTGTTCACAATGCTATAGTGGCTGAATTTGGGAACCCACAGGCTTCTAGTGCCGAGACCATGCAAAATGATATGGCTGATGAGGAAAGCCAGCAGTCAGAAACGGCTCAGTCACCTGGGATAGAGTTAGAGGAGTTCCCTTGGGCAACTGGATATTCTGGAGATGTAGCACTGGCAGGGCCTGTTGTGTCTAGTGAGTGACTTAGTCTCCATCAGGCGCTGCTTAATAGCTTGGTAGGATCTGCTGGGAGCACAGCAGGGGCTTAAGGATAGCATGCAAGCTAATGCATCATAGATGCAATTCCAGTACAAAACCCACAGCAATCGAGATGCAGCAACTTACCTTGACCATCCCATTCTCACCTTTTCAAACTATTGCAGCACTGTGCAATTGGTCACCATTGAAGATGTGGCACATCTGCTCACTCTGGCCAACCCATACCATCAAAAATAGTAGATACATAGATATATATATATATGCTGTGAAGCTTCAAATTTGCCTTGTTCATACTCTGTTATTACTTTGATTCATGAATGAATGCACAACCACTCCATTGATGCTGGGAGTCAGTCTACTGTGTGCCGGTTGGAGAATCGCATCTTGAGGGATGGGCCTGGCTGAGCCCATAGAAGGAACTGGGTGGAGTGTGTGCATGTGTGTGCGCATTCCTAAGATCCTGACCTGGTCTGAAAATGTGTTCAGTTATGTTATTTGTAAACCCTATGAGGCATACCATACCATCATCACAATCTTATGCGCCGGACCATCTTACATCAGGCATCAGGATGCATCAGTGCCAACTAACACCCTAACATGCACATTTGCAAATATAGAATCAATAATAATAGTCACCATTCATCACAGGCAGCAGCCTGTCCTGTGGTCCAGGATACGGGTGTCGGTGTCTGAGATGCTATTCTGTTTGGTAGAAGTATACTCCCAATTGCGGTTCCTGGATCCAATATAAATGTATCTGGCCTATGCCACGCCATCATTGACAAACGTAATTCATTCCTCCGGTGGAGTGCTGTCACAGCGCGTGAAGAGAAGTATGATGAGGAAGGCTCTCCCACCCACACCTGAGCTGTGCGCTGACTCGGCCCATGCATTGGCCCCATAGCGCGAAGGTCATAAGCCCATGACTACATCGAACACCCTGCCACACGCGAGTACGCAAGACCCTATTGTAATGCGCACGAATATCAGCAGCATTTGGCCTGGGTGGAGTCTGGCATCACATTAAAATCAGTTTAAACTGAGGGAGACCACGACGTACCCGATCCACATGATGGACGCTGATATTCCAGTAGAGTGTATTTTAAACTCCACACGAGCGCGGTACAGTGTCGATGCGCATAAGTATACACGAATATGCCAAAAGCCATAGGCTCGCTGCATGTCCGCGTGTCTGTCTTCAAGGCTCAAGTCGTGATACTTGAAGCCATAGCCACCGTGAGTGCGTGATGCGATTTGCTGCCTGCCGCTGTACTTCCGGCACTCGACTCATGAGTCATCCGCTGGTCGTGGTCCGACGCCAGCCCAGCAGCGGTTCACAAAGTAACTTACGGGCGTCACTTTTCGCTCGCGCCGTGCGACAGGGGTTACTGTATGCGTTGGGCGGGAGAAGGTGCGCGGTTTCGTTTCGGCGGGGGGGTGGGCGGGGAGGAATGGTGGTGGTGGATGGTGGGTCCACGAAGACGCGTTGCATGTATTTGCCAGCGCGGCTGCGCGGGGGTGCGGCGGTGCGGGACGGGCGATGTGGCGAGTGCGGGGGTGGGGAAACTTGTAGGTGCAGCATTGCGCGGTGGAGTGAAGGGAGGTGCGATTGGCGTGTGAGGCGCTGGGGGCGGGTATTGCTTTCGTCGGCGGCGGTGGCGTGTGTGTGCTGGGGTGGGTGGATGTACGACGTGGCAGTGTTCCAGGGCCAGGCGGGGGTGGTGTGCTGTTACCCACGGCCGCGCCCAGCCGCGGCGAGTCGGACAGCCCGGTGAGGGCGACGCCCGCACATGCTCACCTCCACGCGCCAGCGACGCATAGACGTCACCCGCGGGGAAGCACTCTCCAGACCCCTGCGCCGCTCCATCGAGGATCGTCCACCACGTCAATCGCACGTACCCGCCTGAGCGGACATAAAACTGGCGGTCGCCCGCGCCGCGAAACTCCCTTGCCAGGCCATCCTGTCTTGAAGTACGTCGTTTGGGGTGTTTCGCGCCCACCTTTCAGCGTGCCCCGTCCCCACCCCCAAAAACCGCTCCCTGTTCAGCCCCCGCACGCACCCCCTGCCCTCGGAAACGCGCGCTCCTGCACGCGGAACCACGCGGACGTCCTGCGCCACGCGCTCCAGTTGCACCTTCCTCCCCAGAGCTCTCGCGGCGTCGCGTACATGCCTTGCACGGGCACGGCGCGTCCGACGCGGCGAACCGCATGCCGCTCCCCGAGGCGTCGCGGTTGTGCGGATCGTGCGGGAAGGAGCCGCTGCTTGGGGGACAGGAGGAAACACATTCATAAGCTTGTGCCCGTGGGTGGGGGCGGGAAGGGCACGGGGAGGGCGATGGAGGACGTGAGGGCGTGAAGGCTGAGTCTAAGGAGAAGAGGGGCGTTGGGTGAAAGGGAGGAGGCACTGGCGAATGGGAGGTACCATGAAGTGGGGTGCGGTAGAATACAACTAACCACATAATAGTACATAGAATTTTAGTTCGGCGTTGCCTCTCAAACGATGTGCCCACTCACAAGCCCCGACCACAGGCGGGGCCGAGGCCAGGTCTCAGGGCTCGGCCCTGAATTGTGACCCCGAGCCCGGGTGGAACACTAGCCAGCCCCCCAGGCCCCTCGCCGCTTCGTGGGGGACTCGTCCCCGGGCCCCGCATCGCGAATCGCGCCCACGCGCTCCCCGCTGACATGAAAGTCGCGCTCAGACCCGCCGCTGAACTCCCGTGCCAGCGCCGTCTTGAAGAACTCCCGACGTCTGGGGGCTCGGTGTCGTCGCGGGCGCGCCCGCCTTGGAGCATGCGCCCGGCCCCGCCTCCGCCCCAACTCCCACACCCGCCCCAGAAAAACCCGCGCTCCTGCACGCCGAACCACGCGGACGTCCCGCGCCACGCGCCGCGGCCGCACTCCAGCTGCCTATTCTTCTGGAGCTCGCCCCGGGTATACGTCTCGCACGGGCAGCGTGCGTCCTCTGCGGGGAAGCCCCCCGCGTCGCGGTGGGCGTGTGGGTCGTGGGGGAAGGAGCCGCCGCTCGGCGGACAGGGTGGGAAGAGCTTCATGAGCTCGTGGCCGGGGGGCGGTGGCGAGAAGGGCGGGCAGCAGGGCGGGAGGGCGGTGCGGGACGTGAGGGGCGGGAGGGTGGAGTTTAGGGAGCAGCGAGTAGCGTTCGGTACGAGATACACGGGACTGGGCAACAGGACGTACCACCGGCTGGGTGGGGTTATGTCTCCAGCGCCCGTGCTTCTGTCTGTGTCTGAGTCATGCTAGCGGATGGATGGATGGCGAGACGAGGTGGAGAAGGCAACAAAAGCGTCATGGAGGGTGGATGGGCTGTTTATATGCAAAGGGAAATACCGGTGACTCCGCTCGTTCCCCTTGCTGGCCACCAGGCACATACACATTCACCCCACCGTCCCCTCCACTGGAAGGCATACCGGAAACATCACTATAAGTGCATGGCCGTGGGCGGGAGAGGGCGGTGGGAGATATGAAGCCTGGAAGGGAAGGCTGGTAGCAGTGTAGACGGGTAAAATGCGTGGTAATGCCAAGAAAGATGAGGTTGTCGGTGTCCGTATCAGTGTCTGTGTCTGTGTCACGCTGCTCGTAACTACCGAGTCGGGCGTCGGCGTGCATGATTGTCTTTGTTTGGTGGGTGGGAGTGGCCCGTGAATTATCAGGATCCGGTCGATAAGTGTTTATGAAATTCGATGGAAATGCATTGTGTATCTAGATGATGTCGTTTATGTTTGACTCTGGATCTCACCAGTTACCGGTGTTCCAAGGGAGCTGACATGATTCACGACAGCTACATTTTTTCCAATCAGAATAATCGAATGACTGCAAAAACATGCCAGGCGTCCAATACCGTTTATGCTCGCTAGGTCGCACTGTCCCCATTCTAATGATATCACACTAAACAAAATTGCAAACATGTCCCAGATCACCTCAGTAGCTTCCTGGGCTCTCCCGGGCCACCGGGCACAGCTCTACATCGCCGTCACCGCAGATACGCCGAATGCACAATATCTCGTTACCATGTCGTTGTTCTCCATGTCGAAATTTGATGGTATCTTTATACGACCGCTTCCCACGTCGTACAGGACATGCCGCCAAATGAGAAATTTCTCGTGTCGCTATATCCAGCAACATCGACACTAGCTGGTATGTCTGCAGAGACCATCCAAGATCGCTTCAGAATTACAGATACGTGAAAACTCTGGGGATTGAGCTAGATCTCTCATATCACCTCGCTTCCTCATGTTCCCCTCTTTATAAGGAACACACCGGATACTGATACACATCGGTGTTGGTTTTCATGTGGTGTTACGCCGACACTGCACTGTGAGTCGTCAATGAGTGCCCAGTGTGACTACATGACAAGTTTATATGGACACAGGCAAATCGGAGGCGATGACCAATTTCAGGCAAGAACCCAAACATCAATTACTCGCCCCTGCCGGGCTACCCCTGTCTGATGCGTTGACGTTGTATTGTTAACTGATATAGGATGCTGTGAATATCTGTTGACCTGGCAGCACCCATGGCCAGAATCTTATATATACACCTTCGCGATCCGCTACTCCAACCCCACATCGTTACTCAAAACTTAGTCCATCGTCCGCATCCCAGTTTCTCTGTCTTATATCATGTCTCAGGCGGACGCCTCGGCTGTTATCCAGGTGATATCAGACAGGTCCGTACTTACTACATTGAGTGCGATGCAAAACAGCTTACCTGAACTAGCTTTGCGATCAACTCTGCCATCTTCGCAGCGCTTGGTATGTGTCCATTTCCCGCGTAATTCCACGAGTTCCATACCTTGTTACACAGCACTACTCTTCTTCGACGTGCTTCTCACACTGCCATCTGAGATCAGCCACATTTGGTGCAAGGCCGTCAGGCTCGGCACCATTCTCTATTTACTTGCTCGTTACATGCCCTTGGTTTGGTTTCTTGCTGAGATATATGTTAACTTATCTAACATTTCCACTGAGGTGCATTACGTCCATTGTTCTCATGAGTAACCCCCCTACTGATTTGAATGAGCATCTAGTAAGACTTTCATTCTTCATGCAAAAGCAACCTAGAGACTCATATATTTGGAGGAAATGTAATGCTATCAATCACCTCAGTGATCCTTGTGGCGTTCTTTCTCTCATTGGAATACAGGGTGAGGGATTATACCCCTATATTTCTCAGGTAGAAAGATCAACACAATTTACTTGTCTAGGCCTACTGCTAGCTCGCACCTATGTGATTTCCCTTCAGAATCAAAGAGTTTTGGGTGTTCTTGCGCTGCTTATCCTTGGTGCTATTATCACTCAAGTGGTATGTCCCTGTGTAGACTTCATATAAATAGCATAAATTCATTTCACTGGATATAGTACCTGTCTGTTTGGAACAACTGCAATATCACTATATCACAACTTAATAGAGTGATTTTGTCAGTACTGACTAGGACTTTCTGCATAGATTTATACTAACAACTTCTGCAGGGGTAAGATATAGGGGTCTGTATTTGCCTGATTTGTCACTGAATACCTTTGGCAGTGGACACCATCAATAATGTTACTGTAATCCTGTTTGACACTGGAGTTGTGATAGTAACCATTCTGAGCTCAATTCAAACCCTGAGGTTTTGGCAGAAAGGTGATATTTGGGATAAGAAATCTCTCATTAGTCTAGTGATTTACCAAGGTGAGCATACAACATATTGCATATATATATGGTCATATCACTAATCTCAGATAAGGCTTTGTCAGATATGGGTATGGAATATTATTCCTATTATATTTCATGTCTGATTCATATTCAGATTTGTGCTCACCATTACTGTAGCTAATGCTATCATATCTAAGGTCTTGTTACTTATAAATGTGTTAAGCTTTGAGAGCTTACTCTGTTTTCTTTTACATTTCAGGTATTGAGGGTACGTAAGACATTGATCTTGATAATCAAAATGGTTAATTTCAGCTCCTTTGTTGTATAAAGCCAAGCCTGGGTGGCATCTTAACCCCTCTTCAGAACAGGTATATTTTCATTGAGAAGACCTGTGATTGTACTAACAATGCACATACAGCTTGTCAGCAATTATCATCTGCCATTTTCACCTAGCTCTCAGAGAGAGGCACTCTCTTGACAGCCCCTCATCATCCACTCTTTTATTCTCCACCATCCAAGCAGGCAGAGAAAGTGTTCACAATGCCATAGTGGCTGAATTTGGGAACCCACAGGCTTTTAGTGCTGAGACTTTGCAAAACGATGTGGACGATCAGGAAAGTCAGCAGTCAGAAGAGACTGTTAGGTTATCTGGGATAGAGTTAGAGGAGTTCCTTTGGGCAACTGGATATTCTGGAGATGTAGAACTGGCAGGGCCTGTGTGTCCAGTGAGTGGTTTGAGTCTCCATCAGGCACTTATTAATAGCTTGGTAGGATCTGGAAGAATGGCAAAGGCTTAAGGATAGCATGCGAGCTAATGCATCATAGCCGCAATTCCAATACGAACAGCACACAGAAAGGCACTGCGTGGGGCGCATGTGCATGCGCATGCCTAGGATCCTGACCTTGTCTGAATGATATGTTTGCTTATGTTATTGTAGATGCTCTGAGCCATACCATACCATCATCACATCCTTATGCCCTGGGCCATCTTACATCAGGGCTCATGATGCATCAGTGCCAACTAACATTCCAACATCCAAGTTCACAAAAATACCATCCATAATAATGGTCACCGTTCATCGGAGGCAGCAGCCTATCCTATGGTCCAGGATACGGGTGTCAGTCACTGTGATAATACTCTGTTCGACAGAAATATACTGCCAATGCCAGTTCCCTGATCCAATGAAAGTGTCTGGCCCACACGGCACCATCATTGAGGAAACATACTTCGTTTCTCTGGTGGAATGCTGTCACAGTGTGCGAAGAGAAGTTTGATGAGGAAGGCTCTCCCGCCCCTACCTGGGCTGTGTGCCGAGTCGGCCCATGCATAGGATAGTGTGAAGGTCATAAGCCCATGACTGCCTCAAACACCCTGCCAGACGTGAGTACGCAAGACCATACTGTAATGCATACGGATATCAGCAGTCTTTCGCCTGGGTGGAGTCTGGCATCACATTAAGCGAGTTGAAACTGAGGGAGACCACGATATACCCGATCCACATGATAGACGCTGATATCCAGTCGCACGAGCAGAGTGTAGAACTCTACGCGAGCACCGTACAGTGTCGATGCGCATAAGTATACACGGATATACCAAAAGCGATAGGCTCGCTGCGTGTCCGCGTGTCTGTCTTCAAGCCTGAACTGATACTTGAAGCCATCGTGACGACTGCTGGATGCGATTTGCTGCCTGCTGTGCCCCCGGCACTCGACTCATGAGTCATCCCGTGGACCTGGTCCGACGCCAGCCGAGCAGGCGGTTCACAGAATGACTTATGGGCGTCACTTTTTGCTTGCGCCGCCATGCGGCAGGGGTTGCGCGTTGGGCGGGAGAACGTGCGCGGTTTCGTTTCTGCGGGGAGGAAAGGTGGTGGTGGGTGGTGGGTTCACGAAGATGCGTTGCATGTAATTTCCCGCGCGGCAGGGGTTAACGCGGTGCGGCGGTGCGGGACGGACGATGTGGCGAGTGTGGGGGCGGGGAAGCTTGTAGGTGCAACGTTGGGTGCGGGCGGGGTGGAGCGAGGGGTAGGTGCGGGCGCGTGTGAGGCGCTCGTGGCGATGGAGCTGATGTGGGAGCGGTTGTTGCTTTCGTCGGCGGTGGCGTGTGTGCTGCGGTGGGTGGATGTGCGACGTGGCAGCGTGCCAGGGCCGGGCGGGGGTGGTCTGTTGCCCATAGCCGTGCCAAGCCCCCGCGAGCCGGACCGCCCCAGTGGGGGAGACGCACGCACATGGCTCACCTCCACGCGCCCGCGACGCATCGATGTCACCCGCGGGGGCAGCGCTCTCCAGACCCCTGCGCCGCTTCACGGAGGATCGTCCACCGCCACGTCAATCGCACGTACCCGCTCCTGGCCGACATAAAACTCGCGATCGCCCGCCCCGCTAAGCTCCCTTTCCAGGCCGTCTTGAAGTACTCACGTCGTCTGGGGTGTCTTCGCGCCGGCCTTTCAGCGTGCCCGCCCTCAAACCGCTCCCTTTTCAGGCCCCGCACGCGCACCCTGCCCTCAGAAATGCGCGCTGCTGCACGCGGAACCACGCACTCCAGCTGCACGTTCCTCTCCAGATCTCTCGCGCACATGCCTCGCACGGGCACGGCTCGTCCTCCGCGGCGAACCGCATGCGCATCGTGCTGGAAGCAGCCACTGCTTGGGGGACAGGTAGAAAACATCTTCATGAGCTCGTGCTCGTGGGCGGGGCGGGGAGGGTCCGGGGAGGGCGATGGGGACGTGAGGGGCGTGAAGGCTGAATCTAAGGAGAAGGGGCGTTGGGTAAAAGGGAGGCGGCACTGGCGAATGGGACGTACCATGAAGTTGGATGACAACTAGCCACATAAAAGTATGTAGAATTTTTAGTTCGGCGTTGCATCTCAAACGATGTGCCCACTCACGAGCCCTGACAAAAGGCGTGCACAGCCCGGGTGAGCCGAGCCGGGCTTTGCAAAACACTAGTTAGAAGTAGCATTGATCAGGATGTGCGGTGGGATGGACAAGGCCAGCATTGGCAACAATGATTGAATCGAGGAAGACCGGTAAGACATATTTTCAGACTTAACCGAAAACATGCAGGAAATGGTAAGTAATCTAAGCGGATTGTTTACACTGCACGTCGGAAATCTCCGTCGAAATGGAAGACCCACAACTCGGAATTTCCGAGTCACGTGTCAGTGTTGCTGTGGCGTCGACTTCTTGAAAATCTTCGCGGCGTCAAATGGGCGAGCCTGGCACTAAAGCGTCAATCCACATAATACATTTCTAGGCCCCTAAGTCTTGTTCCACACCCACCAGCCAAACCAATCTAGGTGCTGAAGTAGCCTCGCATTCCATACCCGGCATCATGTCAGCCAACGGACCACCAGACTACAAATGGACATACCTGGGCTTGGGTGCCGACTCGGGTTACGGACCCTGGCGCTACCAGGTTTTTCCTTCACAGGAGGAATTAGTAAAGAAATTCTGTCTTTTTGCCAACGTCGAGAAGGACGCCACCGCGAGGGTAACCAGCGTTGCCTTTCAACCCTGCCTTGATGAAGATTCTCGCTCTCAAGATAGACGTGTTGCTCAGAGCTGGAATCTGCGGAATGGGAGATGGACGTTTGTCGGTGTGTTTGACGGTAAGCTGGAGGACCCCGTGTGGACTTCCTATGCACCGTGGTATATCACGACGTCTGTATCTTTGTAGGACACGCAGGACACGAGACTGTTGATTACGCCATGACAAATCTTCCCCTCAAGGTCAAATCAAAGCTAGAAGCGTTACTGGAGGAGACGGAAGGAGCTACTGAGCCCCCTTCTTCAGACATGGTGTCGTCCCTGCTTGGAGACACGATTTCAGATTTCGACGATTCCCTTCTGGAAGACTTATTAGCTCTGTTCCCGGGTGGCTTTGAAGGAGCATTGAAACTTTCCAGTGAAGAGGTAGAAGATATAATCAATGACGCTGATCGAGGCGGCCATAATATTAAGAAAGTGCATAGGTGTATGCGAGGTTCTACAGCTTTGATATCTCTCCTTGACCCGCCGGGTGAAAATCTGTGGGTTGCTAATCTGGGTGATTGCGAAGCTGGTCAGCAAATTTATATTTCCTCTCGGTACCCATTTTTAGACGGCCTATTTTCCCGCCCTTATAGTACTAGGAACAAAGTCACCCGATGGGACATGGAAGGCCACGTCATTATCTTCTAACCACAATGGTGACAACGACGCCGAAGTGAAGCGTGTTAGGGACGAGCACCCTGGTGAAAACGAGTGCATTTTGAGAGACCGCGTGTTGGGCGCGATCGCGGTGACGAGAGGTCCGTCGCATCGGTTCTGGTTTAGCTAAAACTGAGACATATCTAGCACTGGGCGATTACGTCTTCAAACTCCCGGCAATTTTCACCACTTCGGTCTTCGCAAGGGCACAGCCGGGATTCTCCTTCAGGGTGGGCCGGCTCGACGACTGGCTACCTCGGAACATAACGCCTCCATATCTATCTAATCGTCCTGATGTCCGCCATTGTCGTCTTGATGGGGAAAAGGACGAAGACGGAGATGCACCTCCCGGCGCGTTTCTCATTCTATGTTCCGACGGCTTGACGGCAGTCTATCCAAAAGAGAGGAACGATGTGACTAACTGGGTGCAAGTCGTGGGGTCGGCCGTAGACAGCGGGGTGTCGCCGGCACTGGCGCTGCTGTGGGAGGCGCTGGGAGGCGATGCCGACACCGTTTCACAGTACATGACTTTGGAAAGTACCGAGATATGGATGGACGATACTACAATCTCCGTGTTGACGCTCTGAACAAGTTTGGTCGTTTTCAATAAAAAGGTTTAACTTCCAGGGCTGTTCGTGGCTAGTACACACTTGGGTTTCCACGTGGAGGAAGTTGAGGGAAAGTTGAAAATTATACAATAGTAGTCAGATTCTAAGAGCAGCGGAGAGGCTACATTATGTAAGTACCAGCCAGATGTCTATCCTACGTCCGGATAGGGCCACATATGAACGTATTTTCTTTTAAACCCCGAAAGGGTGTGACTTATAGATCGCACCTGCAAGTGACACCGTCACATGCGCGCCACAGAGCTGAGCACCTCAAGCATGGTGCACTCTGCAATATCAAGCGAACCGCTAACTTCACCTACGCCATCTCCACCGCCAAACAGCCCTCCGGCAAAGCCCTCCAGCACGGCTTCAGCTCGCGCTACAGGATTCGAGTCCGGCTCAGAGTTGTCAGAGCTCTCAGAAGACGAGCAACTTGCCAATGGGGTGAACGACAACGAGGTGAAGACCAGGTCGAATAGAACGCGATCGCGGAGGAAGAGGGGTGGCGTCGTTCCTGGAGACATGTGGGATTGGGCTTACAAGACCAAGAAAGCTGCACCCGAGGAGCACGTAATCCTTGAACAAGAACAAGACAACGACGAGCAGGAGCCGGAGATCGATGCACAGGCGCCAGAAGCCCGTGCACATGAGCCAGCAGCTCATGACCAGGAGCGAGACATCGACGAACCTGTTCAGGGGTACGCGGAAAAGGAAGAGTGTGGGCTGGGGCCGGTACAGAATCAGGAGCACGACGACGAGGAAGAGGAGGGCCAGGATCAGGAGCACGATGAGTACCACGAGAGATATCAGGACCAGGAGCACGATGATGATGAACAGCACCCTGTCGAGGACGGAATGCAAGTGGTGCCGGTGCCAGCAGCTGTCGCGGAGGGTGATCAGGGCAAGGGTGAAGATGACATGGAAATCGACTCTTCGGTGGAAAACCCGGAGATTTTACCACCAGCTTCTCCCCAGTCCGTTACCAGCGATCCTCCGCCTCCAATAACCGATGGCGACGGGCATAGTGACACCGACTTAGAACACGCCGCCGAGGACTCGGCTTCGCCTCCTCGACACGACGACGACGATGAGGACGACGATATTGCATCGTCTCGGCCTGATTCACCCACTACAGACATTGGTATAGACGATGCTCCCCCTGCCATGTCAAGACCAGCCTCGAGCTCGTCTCTCGCAGCGCCGATGACTGTTCCTGTCCCTGTAATGCATCCTGAGGAGGGATCCCCTGAACCCTCTCCTTCACCTGAGCCCGAAGACGCGCCTCCCGAGGCAGATCAGGATGTCGAGCAGGACGACGAGGGTGGCGAAAATGAGGACCAGGAGCTAAAAGGCGACGTAGACGGTGACATGGACGCGGAACCCGACGGTGAAGCGACTTCTCCGACTCCAGAGCCTTCATCCAGGTCCCCCACGCCAGAACCAGACTTACTTGACCTTCAACCTGCACATCGGGCGGAAGCGCTTGACGCACTCGCGCTCATTGAGCTCAAATTTGCGCTTCTTCGCGAACGTCTATATGTAGAGAAGATGGAGGAACTCGTTGAAGAGGAAGGAATGGTCGTCAACGGTGCGCATCTTCCCTTATGTATACACTTACTCTCATGTGTATGTGCAGGAACGCACCCCGAGTTGCTGCACCTTCAGCTCGAACTCTCGACGCGACGTGACAAGAGACTTGAGTTAGCTGCGCGTCGTCGTGCGTTTGAGGAGTCCAGTGTTCGAGTCAAAAGACGAGACGACCAGAACGGCGTCTGGGAATGGTGGAAGGCACGTCTGTTCGATCGGTCTCTGTACCCCTGCTTCGTCACCCTAACGCTTCAGTAGTACGAACGAGACACGCTGCAGACAGATATGGTCGCTTATCATAACCGCAAACGGCGAAAGCTCGAGCGACAACGTAGGGCACACGAGCGACCCCAGCCAAGTGCGTAAAACATTTTTAAGACTTATTCTAGTCTAAATTCCTCTTTCCAGTTCGTCGTGTCCCACCTCCACCACAGCCGCGTACACTTCCGCCCGCGCCGCCTCTCGCTGCTGTTTTAGACTTCGAGGTCCGTGCACCATATTCGTCGGCATACCCTATGCGCCCTGCACGGCCATCGCTGGCTCTGTTAAGCCCTGCCGAAGTTGAGAGTGACTTGGGGTATATTACTGGCGGGAAACGCCACTTCTGGGCTATTGATGGTCCGGGCGGCGTTCTGGGAGGAAACGACGGCTTGTTGGGCTTTTCAAACGGCAGCACAACTGCTGTCGGCGAACACTCTGCGAGAGAGGTGAAGGAGAGGGAGAGGGTTCACCGTCCTCAACCGTCGTTATTCGAGCCCACGCCGGGGCAGCACTTTAGACCGCTTACGATCAACGCGTTCGTGGGTGAGGAGCCGGGGGTGAATGGCTGGGCGAAGCGACGGCCCGAGGATGAGGCGAGGAGTGAGAGGGAAAGGGAGCGAGAGAGGGAGAGGGAGAGGGAGAGGGAGAGAACAGCGCCACGCCAGAGCATTTTACCCCTTCATTCCCATCCACATACACATCACACCATTCAACATCAACATCCCTCCCACACACATGGACTCCATTCCTTTTCGCATCCGCACCCGCACCCGCACCAGCATCCCACCCACCTCCATCCACACCCTCACCACCATCATGTACATGTGCATCACCACCACCACACGGGTCCAGGCTCGGGCGCAGGTCCCAGCGCTCCACCGCCGTCGGCTGGACAACCTTCCCGGCGGGCACCCGAGCACTCATTTCCTCCCAACGTGCATCCAAATGCCGGCCTCGCACCTGAGAAGCCGGTGTTTGCCCACCTGTCTGATGAGAAGCTGGGCCAGGGAGGGTTTTGGCGACGAGACGACGGAGATGGGATGGGTCGTGAACGCGAACGCGAACGTGACAGGGACAGGGAACGTGACAGAGATAGGGAGCTGCAGCGGGAGCGGGAGCGAGAGAAGCGTGCAAGCATGGACATAATGCATGGCCCTGCCACATCGCTCCATGGTCACACTTCGTCCGGTGCTATGGGCTATGAACGTATAATGCCGTCGCCTTTCCCTCCTGCCTCACCTCGACATCAGTCCCAGCGGCACGAACCATGGGATGATACCCAGCCACCCCGGCCATCTATGGGAAGCCCCAGTCGACTTCCTCCGCCTCACTCCCTGTCTCATCCTTCACGCCAGAGCTCGCTTGGGTCTCCGTCTGCTCGACGCGCAGCACCATCAAGCCCTCCACAGCCCACCGCAAGCTCGCACTCTCACGCCAATTCCAGCAGTGCACTGGGCTTATTTCCCGGATCCCCTCGGTCGATGCCTATCACACCTGTACCAGCCGGACCAGGTCCTCTCCCACCAAAATCATCTACGTCGCGGCCGTTAAGTCCCGTGCTGGCCAAGATGGTACCCGGCGCATCAGGCGCATACCCTCAGGAGATCGGCGGTGATGGATCGAGAGGGCCGCGCGGCGGGGATCCCTTCGGGCCACAAGGGGGTTCTAGCTCGAGAGCGGACGTTTACGCTGAGAACGGCTCGTCCCAGAGGCGGGAGACGCACGAGGCGAGGCCTGTAGCGATGACACTGACTGGCGTAGGAGGCGGGTCGACGACAGAATCGCAGTATCCGCGCGATCGGCGAGATCGTCCGTATTGAGATGGCGACATACCCTGCAGGAAGGGATTTTAGTAATAAAAAAATTTCTAAATCCTGGGTCTTTTGTTTTATTTCACGTGATGGATGTAATCGTTGATTGTTGATTGTTATAATTGATAAAACGAATCTAGATTTGAGCGAGGAACGAGATCGATTCTCGTCCATACCACACCGCGCCTCAACTCGTCGGTCCGCTTCCATGCACGCACCGCTCAACTCTGAGTGTCTCTAACTCACCGCGTTCAAGGGGTCAATATCTGAAGGCCTGTAAGCCTCTGCGAGGCTGTATTGTATATACATACCCCGTGAAGGCCCGGTAGATCGATAGAGCTGCTGTGCAAAACCCCGAATTAGCAATTTCGACTCTGATCAGGCTGCGCAAGAGTTAGACAGGCCGGTCGCGGATTCTTGGAAAGGGTACATCTGAAGCTATCTAGACGTTGATTTGAAACTAAGTACTAGTAGCTAGTTGGACATCCAGTAGTCAAGGAGTCATGAGCACCTGTCCGGGCTCTTGAAGTTCAGTAGGCCGGCTTCCGCGGCGATCAGGGAAAAGTGGTGTCGGACCAAGTACACCTCCCTGGTCGGCGGCGGCGACGGCAGTGACCGTCACCGTCACTACAGCGTGCGGCAGGCATGTAAGTCTTCGACCTGGTCGCCAGGCAGTCTATAATAATATCGCCTCCTCATACTTGGAAATTGGTCGACTATTAATGACCGAAAGGGCATGGATGAGCTGGGGCGTTGGAGAACGCTTCTGGTCATCTGTTCTCCGACTGTGTTTCATAGAAGATACCAGTATGTAGAACAACGTCGGACCATCCCTACGTGGGGGCTGTTTTCTAAAAATATAATCATGGATAAATCAGTCCTCGACTTTTGTTCCCACTCTATGGAGAGATTAACATAGAACTGGACCAGCGACTGGGGAGAGAGAAACGTGGGCACGTCGTGTCGTGTCTCCCATTCTCACATACGTAGCTACAAAAATCCAACGCCGCAGAGGAGAGCAAACGTCAGCCTCTTAGTTGTGAGTAGGGATTCTCTTGGAGCACTGTAGACTATTATTGTTTAGGGAACCAAGCAATACGTGCTAATTTTCAAGCTGGCCTTACCAAGAATGTATGTTCTAAGCATCATGTAAGTGTTACATGCCCTGGTTTTCCCAACCACATTCCCAACAAAACTCGAGTACTTAGGATCTCCCGGCGTCATCTTCCTTTAATGCACAGAATACAAAAAATATATCTGCCATAAATGCACTAAAATTAGAGCCGGAATACCGTCGGGATCCCGCTTTCGCCAATCCAAACCTTATTATCTTAGCCTCATCCTGTCGTTTGCCCGTCGGAGTTCTATGACCCGCATAAATAGGCGAAAGGCTCAATCCAAAAATTTTCGTCACCCATCCGCAACCTCCACCTTAACGCGCCCAAACCACCTCTACTCTTGATCGTCCTCCGTGGAGACTACCTCGAAGTACGTCATGCGATCAGACAGACAATCTGATCCTTCGACAATCCATATAATTGACTTACGTCGTTCTTTCCCAGACCTAGACTTTGCTGGTCTCAAGAGTCATGCCTGACCACGATCGAAACAAGACAAGAACTTCCCAGGCAAGGTACACCCCGTACTTCCGGCCGTAAGTTTGATACCCAATGCCGAATGAAGGCCTGCTGACGCTTGAGGATGCGCTTGCGTAGGACGTCGGCGTACGGTTCACGAGGGCTAGCTGGTCGTCCGGGGGTACCGCTACCGCGCCACCACAACAGCGAGGGCCGTCATAGGTATGCAATCCTTGTCGCAGTGGAATTCCAATGATGACACAGGATGAAGTCTTCAGGGCCGCCCATACCCCGTTGCGCGGCGTCCGCCACTGTACCGCCCCACAGACGCAGCCACCCCCAGAACGTCCGGTCAGGGGTTTCAAAGGCATAGGTATTCGCATCACAGTCACGATGAAAACCACATGATGCCACATGTCAGGTCCTCGGGCTATGTACCCAAAAAACCATCCAACCTAGACCACGGAGAGAGAGAAGCTGGGAGGTCCGCAGCGGCTCCACTCCCCGAGACTGCCGGATGCTCGTCGAGTAGGATACCCATCTGCGACCGAGCCATGTTCTCTGCCCACTATCTGCTCGACGTGAAGATCCGGGCGGAGCTGCGCATAATCAGAGGCAGGGAGGAACTGCCGCTTGAAATCATCGGCACAGAATCCAGGCTGAGACGGGCTCTGGAATATATTTGGCACTGCCCAGCATGTGAATACCGTAGCAGTGCGTCGAGTACTGGCAGGGAGGGGGTGGCCCACCACATTCGTTTTAGACATCCAGAGATCACCAATCCCAACGCGGCTTGGCAAATGGGCCGAAATTTGAAGACACATCCTGTGGATATTGTGACGGACATTCTCCAAGCGTACAGTGCCCACCACTAAGAGGCGACCCCTCTCGGCTGCGCTCAGTTTTGCGCGCAGCGCTTAGAAAATTTAAATTCATAAGGAAACCCACCAAAAGGAGCATAAATCTAAAATACCGAATTTTTGTCCGCTTACGTAATCGTCCAGATATTCGTACATAAATCTAAAATACCGCTTTTTTGGGCGCTTATATAATCGTCCAGATATTTGTCCAGATTGGGACAGAGATTATGATGATTCTCAATGTAACTTGTTCTGCATAGGAACACATTTTGCTGCATCCCATGGCTTTAGGTTGCTCTGGATGAAGCTTAAGTTACGGTTCCGGAGGTTGCCGAGGTGCCTGGATAGCCGGGCCGCTCTAAACTCCGACAGCTCCGCTTGAAGTCCAGATATGAGGGAGAATTCTCAGATTTTTTTCGAATTAGGTCAAAGTAATCAGATAGACATGAAGCTATGGTCCTAAGGAACGAATTGCACCACTTTATTTCACTTGAAAAAAAATTTCCTGGGACGAGATCCAATCCGCATCCCCCCTATGACCGAGTTGTCGGTTTTGAGCGTTAAGCACTGTAGAGTGGGAGGGATCGATAAACATCGATTCAAGGCACCTGCGGTCCTGCGGCCCTGCATAGCATGCAATAATGTTGTATTTTCAGACGATACCAAGTTTTGTCCTCTGTGTAATTCAATTCAATCAAGTGTTATAATTACTTTACTAGAGTGTCATTCCGGGGGATACCCTCGCGCTTGAAATTGATTCATATCGCTGAATCTGCATGTACCTGTATCTAGACATGGGATTAGCATGACACCTGGCAAGGGACTGTTTGATCCACCTGTAGTCCCGTCCCAATTCCAACGTGAGTACCGTTTAGTCATACCATCTTAGCTAGGGTAACCGGCCGGGTTGCAGAGGCTAAGTAGGTATGTTTTGCAGAGAGGACCAGTACTACGAATAATACTACGCATAATTCTTACTTAGCTGCAAAATATGACTGTGCGTGAGCTATGGACACCTGTCCTACCCGTCGGAACCACATCCAGCGTCATGCCGCAGCTCAACTGTTCACGTGACCGTCTCCAGCAACGCCGCGTCGCATCAACCATGCACTATCGCCGTCGTCGCACGCAGTGAGCTCAACCGGTGAATATACTTAGCTCCAAAACCTCCCGCTTTTTTTTAATATGCCTCCTGCTTAAACCTCCCATACCAAACTCATTCGTAGCACAGTAAGTAAACATGGGGGTCTTTCCATGAGTACACATAAGATGGGACGCTACAACGTGCTCAGCAACAAGATGCTGCCATGGAACGACGTTCACATCTCAAAAGTGTGTATTTACATATCATAGTACATGGGATGTGTTCGCGTTCGGAACTTTGATTGTGGAGGTGGGATACGCCTTGTCCTCGGTTAAGATCACTAACAATGTGCAGACTCTAAGGGATCGTTATGCCGCGTTCAGCGATAGCCTAGACGACGATGATCTTCTGCGTCCGCAGGTCTGAGTGATGGTCTTTGGGATATCGTGTTATGTTGTGAAAAAGAACCCGAGGAATGGCTCGATATGGCTCGATATGATAGAAGTGGCGCGACGAATGGTCAAACTTGCAGGGGATTCGGTGCCCACTTCAAACATCGACATGTTATCCCTCAGAAGCTCGTTACTTTACTCAGCAGATTGCCAGACATTGTCACGCACCCTCACTGACATCGCTCGCAAGGTCCGCAGACTGGGGGAGCACCCCATAGCTGGCGGGGGATATGGTGACCTATACCTGGGTGAAAGACTAGGCTCAGAGAAGGTTGCGTTGAAACTGATACGGTTTTACGGGGCGTCTAAACAAGATAAAGATGCTGCGCGACGTGTGAGTCTACATATGAAAGTTCTACCATCCAGCTCCTGTCTAACCGTAACCTGCAGCGTTTCCTCAGTGAGGCCTGGCTATGGGCCGAATTTGACCATCCACGAATTTTGAAATTCGACGTTTTACGGATGGAGTTTATTTCAACCGTAGGCAACGCGATATTCCAGGTGTAGAATATTGCAGTATGTCATCGCCTCTTCTGTCTACACTTGAAGCCTTTGCGTGACTTACTGTTTAGATATGGCACCGAGGGGGAGTGCAGTACGAGTCCAGAGGTCGTGACGAGAAACTCGCGATGTACCGACGCAATAATCGCTCTCTGGAATATTTCCATCCTTGGCAATTTGGTAAGTCGACCTGGAGTGGCTTCGCAGCCACGCGTTACACTCATGTAATAACTAGCCTTCGCTTTTTGACAGACCTTTGCGTTCCTCATGTGGCGTAACAATCCCGATTCATTAAGCTGTTGACCGTACATACCGAGAGAGCCTGGAGTATATCTTGCGCCATTAATATGGTGACTGTTTGTGTATAGCTATCGTGAAATTCAGCACGCTGGTCGACTCGGCTACGTACCAGGATACTTTCGTTAGATGCTTGAGGGAGTGCACTGGGTCGCAGAACGCAGATCTAATGGTCGGTCATTTACCCACCAGATATGGTTGACATGGGTGACCAGTAGATTGGTCCCGAACAATGACTGCCGCCAGCGACTCCCCGCGCTCGCACGAGTTTAGTCGATCCCCGCTAAAGCATACGCAATGGAATCAGATGCAACTACTCCAGCTACGCGTCCGCATTTATGCTTATAGTCACATCGCTCCAGTCCTCAAGCAACTTCAAGGTGGCCTCACACTTCGCCCTCACGTCCCTCACCGCATCGCTTCCCAAAAACAACGTTCCAGTCCATGGCCTTCCTCGGGCAATGCCCTCCCCTTTCACAACGTCCAAAATCACCGCGGCAGCTTTCTTTGGATCCCCCGTCTGCGTGCCATTCGTGTTATCGAGGTACTTTCGTACGCCAGAGTGGATATGCTCATACTCTGGGATGTTGCCTGAAATATAATGGACATGATCGATGTTCTTCGTGCGAAGTCCACCTGGCACGACATTAAGTACTCTGATGTTCAGAGGCCTGAGTTCCTCAGTAAGAGTTTCTGTAATCGCTGGCGTAGCCATGCCGAAGGTCACAGTCTCGGCAATTGCCAACAGGAAAGCGGAGGTACACCCTACAGTGTATGGCCGCCTTTGAACTCCTATATATCGCTGCTCGTTATCTCAATTGTAGATACATTATTTCACGATGAGACGGCTCACAATTTGTCTGTAACGGGGGTCAAGTCAACGTGAATGGGTATATCTGGATAGAGCGGCTCACGAACCGGGAAGGTTGTACGCCAGCCAGACCGGCACAAAGACAACAGTGCCACTCCGACGTGCTCTCATGTACGGAAGAAATGCATTCGTAACATTGATACTTCCATATACATTGGTCTTGAACATCTCCATAAATCCCTCGACTCTGTGCACAAAGACGAACGAGGCATCGGTGAGGTAATTCGACATGATGCTGGCATAAACTAGCCTAGACTCTTCAACAGTTCCTATCACTGAATATCCAGCAGTGTTAACGAGGACGTCTACATGACCCCAGACAGCAACGGCCTGCTTCGCTTTCGCAGAGATCGCTTCAACGTATGCCTCTACAGAAAACTTACCCAGAAACATTTAGCTTTCTTCATGCCTTCAAGGTTGTCGGTCAGCCTCTCCGAGTCAGCTCCACATGCACCCCCGGCATCGTCTTCTGAGTCTATCAGCTCACGTTTGCTGCCATCACGCGAGTTTTTGTGCAAAAGTGGTGGAAATATTCAGCTTTAGTGTATGTATGATGGTCTGGTAATGTTTGCAGAAATCCAACACTCTTCTGTCGTACCTCATGTCGTTGTTGGCGAGGTCACACAAACAAAAGGAGTGCAGCACGCTGGTAATACTTTCACCAGCTGTCCCCCAGCTAGTCAGTCCTCCTTCCACCTTCCGTCCCCCCATGGTCACCGCGCTGACGTATGAGACCTGACTTCGAAGTTCGTGCTATAGCTGTGCTGTGCATCTATCTGCATTGGATCAGAATTATTTTGCATCAATGTCCGACAGTGAATTTCTGGGGGACGGGGGTTAGCGTTAGTCGGCAGGTTCTGGACAGAATATAAGAGAGAGCATTGGGTGAGACGAAGGCGAAGGTTGACGGCAGAGGTGCTAAGCAGATGATAAACGACGACAACGACGAAAGTGACAGAGAAAATAACACGAATAAGGATACGCGAGCTGGAAGGGCGAGGACAGGAAGTGGACAAAAGCAGCGGCTGTGGGGAAGTGGAGAGTCACGGAACTAGACAGGGAGTAACCACACGCGAAGGGCGAAGGAAGGGGAAGCACGAGGGAAGAGGAAGAGACAGCGCAGAATCAGGGATAGCGCGATGCGGGGTTAAGCTTTAAGGTGTCGTATAGGGGTAGCAGGGCACGAAGGGTACCAAAGGAATAGGGGAAGCGACGCGAATTGAACAGAGGAGCGAGCGGAGAACGGCCACTAGTGCTGGCTGCCACGCGAAGTAGGGAAGGGGAACCGAGTGATTTCTGCCTGGTGGCTTCACGACCCGCGCCGCTTTGTCCCCCAAGAAGAGATGTCCACGATATTGTCATGACACATTTATTTCCCATACTCAGATGCTCAGTCTTCCTATTTTCTCACTCCACCTTCGTGTTCGTTCCGATCACCATTGCCATGTTCGGCAACCAATTCTCGCTGTTCGCGCCAATTACCATAGCCACGCCGTCAAATGCATGATCGACGTCTTTGGACTGACTTGGCAGTCATCGCTGGGTCTACCACCTCCTCTGTGCAACCCTCTTCCGATGGCGTTCTGGTAATTGGATTGTCATGACCTGTGTATTTCCTGCACCTTGTTATCCCCATTTCCCCTTTCGCTACTCCTCCTCTGTGTTCGCTCGTCTTCGCCCTCCACCTCGACCACTCCTGCCCTATGTCATCTCCGCTGGCCCTTCCTCGCATTTCGCCAAACGACCATTCGCTGCTCGCATCATTCGCCAGCAGGCACACCATCAAACCACGATCGACATCCCGATCTGGCAGAATGGCTCGTCAGTAACTCCATCAGCTTCTTGATCCAACCCCCTTTTGGTGTTCATATGAGCAGGGTGCGTTCGCGGGACGTCCTACCTGTGGGTCGTGTGGGATCAACCCAGTAGATGAAGAACCCATGCAGGGCAGGGTATATGTGGGCCCCAAGACATGATTTCATACATAGGTGTCTTCGCCACCTTCACCCTCCATCGTTTCATGTTCTCCCTCTTCTCTCATTCTATTGTATGTTTATTTCATCTATGTTGTATCATGACTGTGCACCCCTATCCAACCCTGACTCACAACGGCCTCTTTCCTATTCGCTGATACCTTATGAGCATTCGATATAAGTAGTTTACATTCGCATGTATATTCCCCAGTTCAATTATCATACGTTGTTCATCTTGTGCAGCTTTGACCTCGCCGTGGTCATCGTCTTAAGCCTTCTCTTGGAGATTTCCATCTTCGACTAGCAGAGGACTTAGGCATCACTGGTGAGTTCCCATACTTCATCTTCGTTACCTTAGCCTTCGAACCATTTTCTGTGCTGTTGGCGAAGGGATTGTCGAGACTTAGACAGCCCTTCCGTGAGACCTTGCACGTTACATCATCAAGAGCCACGGGCTATTTCGCTACGACTGTAGATAGGGGGAGCCCCGTTCAGGTAATCCTCTTACTTTGTGAACATTCATTGGTTCACCTATTCGCCGAACAGCATACTTATTCGCACAAGTTATTCGGGCATTCGCTGTGTTTACTAATACACGATATTAATGCCTGAAAACCAATCTTGACAGATATGTGCGACCTTGGCATCATGCGTCGCAGCGACCATGCAGCTTCTTCCTTCGCCATCATGTGCCAACTCTGCTTCATTCAAACACTCCGTCTCACCACCTGTGTCTGCGCCTTCATAGACAGCCACATGCACTTTGCCTCGCACGGACATGGACAGCTGTGGCAGGGGCCCGGTCACTCATTCTAGCGGGAGAGCAGCAGCGGCGTGGGGTCCCCACCACCTGGGATCCATACCAGCGGGCTCATGTCTGGCAGGGCTCCATGAGTACGCCGCGCAGGACCTGCAACGCGCTCCCGCCTGTGCCAAAGTTCCCTGCACGATGAGGATGGACTATCCAACAACGGGGAGCACGATGCAGGTGGCAGCGGCATTGGGCTCAGCCCACAAAGCACCGCCGAGATATCCGGGCACGTCCTCATGAAGACACTCGCCTGCGGGGCCAGGGCCTGCACCGCGCTCCTGCCTGCGCTGAAGTTCCGCGCACGATGAGGATGGACTGTCTGACGATGGGGAGCACGATGCAGGCGGCAGTGGCGTGGGGCTCGGCCCACAAAGCACCGCTGGGATGTCCGGGCATGTCCTCGTGGAGACACTCGCGAATGGGGGCAGGAACATGAGGCATGCAGGCATGGTCGTTGAGTATGGGGCTCAATGTCCGGGAGAAGCTCTTGTTCCCCGTGAGTAAGGCATGTCCAGCCTCGACTGCGCTGGGCCAGCTGTGAGAGCTGTCGGGGTTGGGGGGTAGGTGAGGTTAACTCACTGGGTGCGCGGAGCAGAGATGCCACTTGGGTGGGCGGGCTCTCTGCTCAGCGACTGCTCTCATTCTGGCTGTTCTGGTATTCTTTTCTTCTTTCTCTTTTTTTTTTTTTTTTTTTTGGTACTTGTTGGCATCGTGTATGTAGCTCATTATTGGTTAGTATGCTATTCGTTTCTGCAGTCCGGTTTGTGTATCTGTCTCGGTCAAGGGTGGGGGAGGGGTTGCGGCGCTGGTGTATCTACTTGGTGTGGGTTGGGTGGGACAGAAAGGAATGGATGATCTTCAAGGAGCGAATGGAAGCGAGTGGATGTGAGGCTAGAGTGAATGCGAACGGGGGAGAGAGAAAAACGGTGGATCAGGAGGCGCCCGTTGCTGTGCTCCGCTGGATGCTGGGTGCCGGTGTTTGCCAGCACCTAACTCATAGAAAAATTGTTAGATGGCAACATGTAGATATGTATATACATACTTTTGAGATGTTTACTTACTGCACTATGAATGGACAAGTTGAGTTTGATATGGGAGGTTCAAGCAGGAGGCATATTAAAAAAAGCAGGAGGTTTTGGAGCTATGTAAATTCACTGGTTGAGCTCACTGCCTGCGACGACGGCGACAGTGGTTGATGTGACGCGGCGTTGCTGGAGACGGTCACGTGAACAGTTGAGCTGCGGCTTGAGATGCTGGATGTGGTTCTGACAGGTAGGACAGGTGTCCATAGCTCACCCACAGTCATATTTTGCAGCTAAGTAAGAATTATGCGTAGTATTATTCGTAGTACTGGTCCTCTCTGCAAAACATACCTACTTAGCCTCTGCAACCCGGCCGGTTACCCTAGCTAAGATGGTATGACTAACCGGGCACTACAGGTGGTTTGATTCGGTATTATTCATGTGTCAGGCCCTGTTCCCTCAGAGATTTCTTTAGCACATCTCTAGTACCTATTGCTACAGTAAAGATAAAATAAGGCGTGCCAGTAGGAGAATTCATCAGCAGCGAGAATATCAGTGCTAGAAACGGTCTGTCGATAACGGCTACTAATGAATCACAGCCGGCTCTGCCTGTTGTTCTGACAAGGCATTGATTCCCGATTTATTCTGAAGCACGTCAACGGTTGGAGTCTTCTTCGCTCAAACCACCGCGCGTATCTAGTACTACTTGCAAGTTACTGTAATAATGAATGGATTTAGGACGAGAAAATCGTATACCTGTTCACGCCATTCCGGGACTCGTGATGATATCCAGGCTTGGTGCAATTGCATTTGTTATGCACCCTGTAATGATGGATTTGATTCAGTCTCTTCACCGGTTAGGGCACGGGGGCAAAGTCCGGAGTTTATAACTTTGGGTTCAACTAGTCACACGGTTTATAACGTGTGACTAACCCCAGTGGAGTGTGAAGCCCGAACACCCAGGTGACTCAGCAGCTGACCAGTCCAGTCCATCAAATATATTGTTTGACACTTACTTCAACCCATCATCGGAGAACACTAGATGTATGTGAGCAAGATTTAGAATAAGAGTATTGAGCTCGACTCTACGGGCCATAGAGTCGAGCCTGCTAAATAGTTAACACAAACGGGACATGCAAGCAGTGTCCCAATGTGGGGTGAGATGGGGTTGGGCTTTATCTTACTGGGGCAGCCGATGGTCTGGCCTGGTCAGCTGCTGCATCAGCTGGGTGTTCGGGCTTCAAAATCCAACCCCGGCCTTAGGTATTTTTAGATGATCACGAGATGCGTCCTCTTGCCCGCCCAGACAAGGCATTGATTTCGGATTTATTTTGAAGCACGTCAACCGTTGGAGTCTTCTTTGCTCAAACCACCGCACGTATCTAGTACTACTTGCAAGTTACTGTAATAATGACTGAAGCTAGGAAGAGAAAATCATATACCTGTTCACACCAATTGTCAGGGTTCACGCGTTTCCTTCCACAAGTTTCTATTTCCTTCCATGAGTTTCTGTCACCTTCCGTAACCTTCTACAAGTTTCCATCTCCCCTATTATGTAAGCCTTGCCAGCGCTATAAGACTGTAGCCCGTGTGGTGGCGTTTCCTCAGCTTGATCTCTGAGGATACCCACTACACAGGCAAGTCCCCATGTATCTATCGTTGGTAGAGTTATAAACTGAGGATACCCACTACACAGTTGGTCATTGTCCTAGTATCGGCTCTTATCTCCTTGAGTATCTTTGGTTGTGGCTTCGTCATTAGTGTTGCCCTCACAGAAGATCAAGCTCATAGGACGACCCCACACACTTTTCTTAACCAGCCTTCATCTCAGCCTATGGCAGACCAACTCCCAGACGCATACTGGGACGCCCTGGGTGACCATGGGCTATTTCTTCGAGGCCTCCTTTCCAGCCAAGCACAGCAGTTGCAGCAACTTCAACTGCAGAATCAGGAACTGCACAATCAGATTGCTAACGTTCACGACCACTTAGCCAATGCTGCCACCAATGCTGCTGTTGCTGCTGCTCAAGCCCTTGCGCCCTCAGTACCTCACAGTGTCCCTCCATCTACTCGCTCTATCAAAGCAGCAGAACCGGAGAAGTTCAATGGAGACCATGCAGAGACTGAAGGGTTTATCAGGTCTATCAAGTTGTCCATCGCTGTCCAGCCAGCATCCTTCCCAGATGAACGCACAAAGATCCTATACGCTCTTTCCTTCATGACGGGAGGCTCTGCGGAGATATGGGAGCACAATGAGACACAGGCTGTCATTGATGGCACCTCCTCTATATCCACTCTGGAGGGGTTTATTAAACGTGTGGAGGAGGCCTTTGGTGACCCAGATCGTGCCAGAACGGCTCGCACTAAGCTGCATGACCTTAGGATGGCGTCAGGAATGTCGGCAGATGAATACACGGCTCAATTTGAGATCCTGGCAGGCAGGACAGGCTTTAATGATGAGGCACTCGAGGATGCCTATGCTCGTGGCCTTCCAGCAGGTATCCTTGACAAGATCCACACCCAGCCCTTTCTTCCATCCAACCTCAAAGCCTGGAAGGAAGCAGCCTGTCAGATTGACCGCAATCATCGCCGTCTGTTAGAGGTCAGGAAGGCACAGACACCTCATGTCCCTAATCGCCCTCCTCCTGCCTGACCACTCCACACTCCTGCTATGGCTCCTGTTGCCACAGCATCACCCAGTAACGCGACACCTATGGACATTGACTCATCCCGCCGCCGCACCGAAACACGAACCTGCTACAACTGTAAGAGACCTGGTCACATTTCACCAGACTGTCCTGAACCTCGCAAGCCACGAATCCGCGCAAACCTCACGGAGGCGGACATTGCAGCAATTGTCTCTAAATCTGTGGCAGCGGCGATGGAGGAACCCAAACAGAAGGTGGAAGCCCCTGTCCAAGATGAAGGAAAGGGTTTTTAGGCCAGTCAGCGGTGAAAGACATGCCCCGCTCAACGAATCGGTTTTCAGTTCTCGAAACATGTACAATAGGGATCACAGGCGATATGATGCATCCTTCTCCTATCCCTGATCGAACTGAAACCAAACCAGCCATGCCAAAAACCCAACCCATCGCTCCAGTTGCTAATGCAAACCTTCCAGTCCCTCTATATGTCCGTACTGCTGATCTCCGCCGATGCACCAAAGTACCTCTCAAGGTCCACTCCGTTGACACAGGGCATCCACTTGCAATTGACTCCCTCCTTGACAGTGGTGCTACAGGGATGTTCATCGATGTGGAGTTTGTGAGGGAACACAGGCTTCGGACCCGTCCCCTACCCCATGCCATCCCCGTCTACAATATTGATGGTACCCCAAATGAGGCTGGCTCAATCAAGGAAGAAGTCGACCTCATTTGCACCTTTGGGGATCATACGGAACGTGCCACATTCTCTGTCACGAGCCTTGGACGACTTGCCATCATTCTTGGTCACACATGGCTTGTTGAACACAACCCAGAAGTTGACTGGCGTACAGGAGATGTGAAGATGACACGCTGTCCCAAGTCATGTGGGGGCAGACCTGTTGTCAGAGGGCCCACAGTCGAAACTGTTCCAGAAGAGAGTGTAAATCAAGAGGAGGTTCCCATACAGCACACCCGCTCCCTACTTGAGGAAGGAGACAGGACCTTTGTTATCTTTGTGAATGAGAGTCCTGAAATGATTGGCGCAGGCCGGACTGTCTCCCAACAGCTTGCTGAACGGGCCAGCAAGTCTGCACCAGTCAGATCCTTCGAGGACCTTGTCCCTAAACCATACCAGGAGTTCAAGGATGTGTTTTCTAAGGAGTCATTTGACCAACTGCCTCCTCGAAAGCCCTGGGACCATGCAATTGAGCTCACTCCAGGTGCACAACCCTTCAGCACAAAGGTTTACCCAATGTCACCGGTTGAGCAAAGGGAACTGGATAACTTCCTTGAGGAGAACCTGAAGAGCCATCATATCCGTCCCTCCAAGTCACCTATGGCATCTCCAGTCTTCTTTGTGAAGAAAAAGGACGGCAGTCTTAGATTTGTGCAAGACTACCGGAAGCTCAATGATATAACAATCAAGAATGCCTATCCTTTGCCCCTTGTTCCAGACATCATGAATAAGATTGCTGCTGGAAGGGCTAAATACTTCACAAAGCTTGACATTCGCTGGGGATATAATAATGTACGCATAAAAGAGGGAGATGAGTGGAAGGCAGCCTTTCGGACAAATAGGGGCCTGTATGAACCTCTAGTCATGTTCTTTGGACTCACGAACAGCCCAGAAACCTTCCAGACGATGATGAATGACATCTTCAAGAGTCTCATCGATGAAGGGGTTGTGGTGGTGTTCATGGACGACATTCTCATCTTCACAGAGTCGCTTGAAGAACATCGTAGGATTGTACGACGTGTCCTTGAAATCCTCCGGGCCAACAACCTGTACCTCAAACCTGAAAAATGCCTATTTGAGCAACTAGAGGTGGAGTATCTCGGCCTCATCCTCTCTCAAGGACAGGTTGCCATGGACCCAGTCAAGGTTGCAGGGGTGCGGGACTGGCCAATACCACGTAACGTCACTGAAGTCAAATCATTCCTTGGTTTCATCAACTTCTACCGTAGATTTGTGGAAGACTTCTCACACATTGCAAAGCCCCTCAACCAGTTGACAAAACAGGATGCCCAATGGTCTTGGGATCCAAATGGCCCAGAGCAAGCGTCCTTTGACAAGCTCAAACTCCTCATCACCTCAACACCGATCCTTGTCCTCCCTGATCAAGACAAACATTTCCGTCTTGAAACAGATGCCTCAGCCTATGCCACAGGAGCAGTACTGTCCCAGCTATGTGATGATGGCAAATGGCGGCCTGTGGGGTTTGTCTCCAAAAGCCTCAATGATGCTGAACACAACTATGCCATCCATGACAAGGAGCTTCTTTCTGTGATTCGGGGATTAGAGGAATGGCGCCACATCTTAGAGGGAACAAAGCACAAGATTGAGATTCTCAATGACCATCAGAATCTCACCTACTTCCGCACTGCACAAAACCTGAACCGTCGTCAAGCACGCTGGTCACTCTACCTCTCTCGCTTTGATTTTGAGCTGATCCATCGTCCTGGTCGTCATTCAGCCAAGCCTGATGCACTCTCACGACGCGTGGATCATAAGCGGGGGGAGGAATACAACCAAAATCAAGTCTTACTTACCCCTGACTTGTTCCACATCAAGGCGAATCCCCCAGAGGCTGGTGTGCAGTTAGTCCCAGGTGAAGGTGATGCTTTCCTCAATCGAGTAAGGAACTGTGTAGACCGGGATGAAAAGGTTGTCAAGGCTCTCAAAGAACTGGGCTCCTCTGGCAATTTACGAGGAGAAGAGTGGTCTGAACAGGATGGGCTTGTCCTCTATCACAACAAAGTGTACGTGCCGCTTGATGCAAAACTACGACATGACATAGTGAAAGCGCACCATGACATGCCTCTCACCGGTCACCCTGGTCATTGGAGAACCACTGAACTAGTTGCTCGGAGTTACTGGTGGCCTGGGATGGGACGTTACATTGCAAAATATGTGAAAGCCTGTGACCTGTGCAACCGGACAAAAACCTTCCCTGCTTCTCCCATTGGCAAGCTTCTACCAAACCGTATCCCAGACCGTAGATGGCAGGTTATGTCTGTTGACTTGATTGTAGAACTGCCTACCAGTCATGGCTATGATGCTCTCCTTGTTGTTGTCGATCGCCTCTCAAAGTGTGCACATGTCATTCCCACCATTTCAGATGTAACTTCAGTGGGAGTTGCCCGACTCTTCCGTGATTATGTTTGGAAACTTCATGGGCTCCCTGAAGAAATCATCAGTGATCGAGGCACACAGTTCATCTCCCAGTTCATGCGTGAACTGAACAAACTTCTTGGTGTCAAAGTCGCTGCCTCTACTGCTTATCACCCCCAAACTGATGGACAGACTGAAAGGGTTAATCAGGAGATTGAGCAATACCTTCGACTATTAATCAACCAGCGTCAGGACGATTGGTTCGAATGGATATCCTTAGCCGAGTTTGCCTATAACAACCGAATCCATGCCTCAACCCAGACTACACCCTTCATGTTGGACAGTGGCCAACATCCAAGGCTGGGACTGGAACCAGTCCGGGAAACTCGACTCGAGGCCCTGGATGAGTTCACAACACGGATGGAAGCGGCCACAAGAGAAGCTCGTTCAGCCCTGTCCAATGCAGCAGAGGACATGGCACGCTTCTATGACGTGCACCATAAAGCAGCCCCAGTTTATAAGCTTGGTGACAAGGTCTGGCTCAATGCACAAAACATCACAACCACTTGCCCAATGAAGAAGCTAGACCACAAGTGGCTAGGTCCCTACACTGTTAATAAGGTGGTCTCATGAAATGCCTATGGTCTAAATCTTCCTGCATCCTTTGGTCGCACACATCCAGTGTTCTCTGTCGTCCTGCTTTGGCAATATGAAGATGACCCAATTCTTGAACGTCATGCCCCTCCACCACCCCCCCCTGTCATACGGGATGGAGCCGAAGAATATGAAGTTGAAAGGATTCTAGACAGCAGGATGTTCCGTGGAAGGTTGGAGTATCTCGTGCGCTGGAAGGGCTATGGAGCTGCCGACGATCTCTGGCTACCAGCGAAAGATGTCTCTGGGGCAAAGCGACTCATTAAGGAATTTCACCGGCAGAACCCAGAGGCACCTCAGCGTATCTCAGCAGCCACATACATGTCCCTCCCTTTCCAGAGATTTCAGAACTTCACAGAACCTTCCAGGCAAACTCTCTTCGACTGGACAGCAGGCAGGGCTTCTACTCATAATGTCAAGGGTCCAGGACCCCAAAGATAAGCGATATCGGCCTCCGCCTAACCAATTCATTCCGATAAGCTATATATCCCCTCTCCACCTGTGACCGCTCACTTCCACTGCATCGACCCCACCACATCCATCAACCATGTCCTCGCCCGCCATTGAGCTTGTTGCCCTCCCCAGCTTCACCCAAAACCTCTCTGACCTGCCAAACATGTCACGTGTTGATCCCACCCTCCTGCACTTCTCCGGCTTCTCGTCATCCAGAGCAGCCAGTGAAGCCAAGCTACAAAGGATGCTTGACTGCGGTGATCTCGACGTAGCATGGTCTTCAAAGTGGTCCGTCAGCTCTGAGGACCTCACACCAGCAAAGAGTCAGGTGCCCACTCGCCCTGCACTCGCATTCCTCAGACCCCGACACAGACGAGAGAACACGTACTACGTCGGCGACCCTGTCTTCCTCAACGATGGAACCCCCCCGTGTGGAACCCCCTACACTTTCGAAGGCTGGGTGGGGCGACGTTTCCGTAACATGGCAGGAGAGCGAATACGTCGAGCAAGGTTCCGAGGGCCGCACTTGCCCATGGACCCCAATCCCCCTGAGCTCATCATTGACCTGGGTTACCAGGAAGGGAAGGGTCAGGAGAGATGGTGGTCCCGCCTGTGGCATACTTGGAAACGATGTCTCGGTGGATGTTGGGGGCTAGGTGGCAGCTGTGCTTGTCGGGACGACAAGCATTGAGAGGGGGGTGATGTCAGGGTTCACGCGTTTCCTTCCACAAGTTTCTATTTCCTTCCATGAGTTTCCGTCACCTTCCGTAACCTTCTACAAGTTTCCATCTCCCCTATTATGTAAGCCTTGCCAGCGCTATAAGACTGTAGCCCGTGTGGTGGCGTTTCCTCAGCTTGATCTCTGAGGATACCCACTACACAGGCAAGTCCCCATGTATCTATCGTTGGTAGAGTTATAAACTGAGGATACCCACTACACAGTTGGTCATTGTCCTAGTATCGGCTCTTATCTCCTTGAGTATCTTTGGTTGTGGCTTCGTCATTAGTATTGCCCTCACAGCAATGTACTACATGCGATGCTGGGACTCATGATATCCAGGCTTGGTGCAATCACATTCATTATGCAACCTATAGATCTCTCGGAGACAGAAAAAATGAATATGGTAATGGTGGATTTGATTCAGTCTCTTCATCGGTGGGCTGGAGCGCGTGAACAGGCCACAAGGAGAGATTTTTAGGAAGAGATTGAGTGCCCCACCGAACGAGCTAAGATCCTGAGAGAGGGAGAAGGGATGAGATGTTGAACGTACCTTCAGACTCATGACGAGGACTTCAAGGCCACAAGTTCTGCTTCGAGAAACAAGAGCAAGAGAGCATCTGCAATTTCCCTCAATGCTTTCAGAATTGCATTGACTGCCTCATGGCATCAACAGCAAGATCAAGGACAGTGATCGAGCTCCTTCACCTTCCGTGACCCCTCACACGACACCTAAACAAGCTGCGTAAGCATATATCATCCATACACACATATCCATCTGCTCACCAGCTGAACTGCCAGGAAATCAAAACACCGGATAATTGTCAAATCAACCTCAGAATCAGAGTCTGAGAATAGCGAAGACGAACTTTCGGAATCTACGTGACGGGCCCCATGCTGTTCTTGGGTTCCAAGTGAAGTTGGCATGTTGCTCCACACGTGCTTTCTCATTCTTTGGGGGCTGGAAATTGTCCCCACTGCTGCTGCCATCATTGTCATCTTCACTGATTTTAGAACCATCAATTTCACCTTCTTTTACCTCGTCCTTGGAGTCTGAGTCATTGCCCATGTCACTTTCGTATTCAGACATCGCCTGAATGACCGATACCCAGCTCTTCTTCCTCAGATGAGTCCTCCGCATCACTGTCAATCGTCGAGAGCTGTGTTCGGGGCCATATTAGGAGGGAGGGGAGATAAGCTCATCTGCTTGAGTTGCTGCCTTGAGGATCATTGTCCACTTGAGCTACCTGAGGTATCACTTCCAGAAGGAGAAGTGGCAGCCGTGTCATAGTATCACTATATGCATGTTGTTATGCCTATGTAGGTTCTGGAGTTGACAATGGTATTGCTTGTCAAGCTTGGAGTTGAGTATTTCCAATATTTCATGTTCTGGTTCTCTGTTGATAATGACTGGCAGAGGTGGAGGCTGTTCATGATTCAGAATAGTGTTCATAGCTGAGAGTTCAAGCATGGAAACATGGAATACCAGATGTACTGCACACATATTCTCAGGAAGTCTGAGGTTGAAAGAATGACTGCCAGCCTTAGCAATGATCTCGTAAGTACCAAGGTATTTCTCAGAGAGCTTCTTTGGAGGGCGAGTTGTGTGGAAGTTTTCTGCTTTGACAATGACATTATTGCCTATTTCGAATGCCGGTTGCAGAAGATGTTTCCGGTCAGCGGAAGTTTGGTATCTCTTTTGGGCAGCGGATATTTTCTCTCAGAGGTGTTGGTGAAGGTGGTCAAGTTCCACAATGAAGTCTTGGGCTCTGGTGGAGGCGAGATCATCTTCAGGTGGACAGTGAGCTTCGAGCTATAGCCTTTGTTGGCGTAAAAGGGTCAAACTCTGATAGTGACAGAAGGCACATTGTTGTAAGCAAATTCCACGAGTAGAAGAAGGTCAGACCAGTTGCTATGTTGGTAGTTGCAATACACACAGAGGTACTGTTTGAGGGTCTGATTAGTGTGTTCTGTCTGGCCGCCACCTTGAGGATGGTAACCGGAAGTGAAGTGGAGCTTCATGTCAAGAGCTTTCCCCAATGTGCAGAAGAAGGAGGACACGAATTCTGATTCACAGTTGGAAGCGACATGGGAGGGAATTCCATGTTTGTAAAAGACATGGCGCACAAAGAGCTGTGTAAGCTGGGCGGAAGTGATAGTGTCATAGGTTGGAATAAAGATAGACTACTTTGTAAGGTGCTCAACAATAACTAGAATGGTATCATAGCCAGATGACTTGGGAAGTTTCTTGATGTAGTCCATGAATATTGAACTCCAGGGTTATTCCAGGATTAGAAGTTTCTTTGGGTTTGTGATGCTGAGGCTTGGCATGCATACATGTGGTGCATTACTTGCAATAATCTTGGACCATTGTGTGGAGAAGTGGCCAAGTATAGGTGCGTTGGATGATGTTGAGGGTCTTTTTTTGGCCTTGGTGTCCTGAGAGTGGATGATTGTGGCTTTGCTGGAGTATGCAGAGTCGAAGATCATTGATATTTGGATATTTGGAATGTAGATTTGGGACTTGTAGTGGAGGAATCTTTCAGAATTGAGGGACCATCAAGGACTATTTGGATTATTGAGGTGGGTTGTGGAGATGGGGTCAGAATGGAGTGCAGAATGGAAGTCAGAATGGAGCTGGGGTTGGGGTTGGGAGACTCAGTGTCCATGATAATAGAGGTGCGGGGTAGTGGAAGTTGTAATGCTGTTGCACGCAGGGACTATGCCAGCTTCTCAGTCAAGATTACTGGGCGGAAGTTGTGCAGGTTAACACTGGCATAGTTGCTACTTCCCTCTTTTGGGTAGACATCCCAACATCTAGTGAGCACATTGGGTTTTGCTCTTTCTGGGGTGGAAGTGGATCACTAGGTTGAACTGTGAGATATATTCAGACCAGCAGACTTGACAGCATGTCAGAATCTTAGCAGTTGCAAAATACTCAGGGTTTTTATCATCTGTAACAACGTTGATTGTATGAGTTGGTCTTTTGAGGTTGTGTTACCAAATTTGGAAGGCTTCAAAGGTCACGAGCAGTTCCTTATTGTGGATGTTGTAGTTGAGTTCCGGGGTGGAAAAGGTACAGGAATGAAAAGTGATCAGATGTATTTCTCTGTCATCGGGTGAGATGATGAAGGAATTGCAGCTAACACATAGTTGGAGGTGCTGGTTTGAAGCACAAGTTGGGCATCAGAAATGCACAAACTGAGGATTGGGGCATAGTGAAGGCCACCTTAAGGGTTTCGAAAGCTGAGTGGCATTCCGGAGTGATATTCTGCCTTTAGTGCTACCCTTTGTGACCGTGGTCACTTAGACATCACCACTTCGCTACAGCGCTCATCGTCGCTCCCTAAATATTGTCCCATAATCAATGCCGCTGAAGCATCTAGATCACGATCACGCCCAGAGCAGATCGCCAGCCATCTCACTGCACCACGCCTGGCCCAAATATATTATTATTTGTCCATGCCGAGCACTCACTTACAGGAATCTACTTCGCTATTCCATCTCCACTGCCTGCGAGTCCCTATCAATAGCCGATGCAGAATCCGACGCGTTGGTTGAACTAGGATGTGAGTGTGTGATGGCTTCGATTCAGGACTCCGCAGACCGCTGTGCGGGATGGACTGTAAAAAAAGCAGGAGAGGGTTGCACGTCTGATGTACTGTTGATGTCCTGGTGCGTGTCTGTCAATGTCTCTGTGGATGTGAGGGCAACTCTCCCTGGGCAGCGGACTCACGCAGCCTGGTAGAGGAGGATCCAAAGAGGAAAAGCTAAGGACCTCCGCTACCAGTGCACTACCCAACTCATGGGGACTAAGCTCCTCATGTCAACTGCCTTCCATCCCCAAACAGATGGATCCACCGAGCGGGCAAACCGCTCGATCGGCCAGATATTGCGCGCGGTCATCAGAGACGATCAGAAGGATTGGGCATTGAAATGCCCAATGGTTGAGGTCGCCCTCAACAGCAACGTCAGCGCGACCACAGGGTTCGCACCTTTCGAGCTGAACCACGGCTATATGCCGCGGATAGACCTCCCCATAGCCATGGACACCCCGTTCAAGGGGGTAGCCCGGTTCGCAATCCCTCACCCTGTACTCCAATGAGAGAAAGAACAGTGCAAGCATTACTGAGGTGAAGGATAGCATTACATTTCCTCCAAATATATGAGTCTCTAGGTTGCTTTTGCATGAGGAATCAAAGTCATACTAGATGCTCATTCAAATCAGTACAGGTGTTACACATGAGAAGCATAGACTCAATGCACCTCAGCGGAAATGTTAGTAAGTTGAGATATATCTCAACGAGCAACGAAACCAAGGGCATGTAACGAGCAAGTAAATAGAGATTGGTGCCGAGCCTGACGGTCTTGCCCCAAATGTGGCTGACCTCAGGTGGGAGTGTGAGAAGCATGTCGAAGCAGAGTAGTGCTGTGTAACAAGGTAGGGAACTCGTGCAATTTGAGGACATGTACGCATACCAAGCGCTGCGAAGACGTTGAAGGCAAAACTAGTTCAGGTAAGTTGTTTTGCATCGCACTCAATGTAGTAAGTACGGACCTGTCTGATATCACCTGGATAACAGCCGAGACGTCCACCTGAGACATGATACAAGAAAGAGCTGGGATGCAGAGGAGGGACTAAGTTTTGCGTAGCGATGTGGGCTTGGAGTAGGAAACCGCGGAGGGTGTCTATATATAAGATTCTGTCTATGGGTGCTGCCAGGCCAACAGATATTCACACCATCGCTGAAGCATGCCACAATTTGCAATGCGGATGGGGCTTATAGAAGAACATCATATAAAAGAATTAAAGTTTGTAATACAACAAAGAAGCATCATCCAGCGAGTACTTGGCTTCTCGTCAGGAGTTGGTTACTACCCTGGATTTGCCTGATGCATTTAAAACTCGTTGTCCTGTAAGGACACTTGGCACTCGTTTCCGACTTGTTGTGCGGTGTCAGCATAACGACACATGAAAACCAACTCCGGAAAAGCTCACTGTTGTGCATTAATATCACGCATCTCCAATGGGTTACGATAGGAACACGAGGAAGTGAGACGGTATGACAGATCTAGCTCAATCGTCAGAGTTCATGTATCTGTAATTCTGTAGCGACGTTGGATGGTCTCTGCGGACATATCAGCTCATGTCAATGTTGGTGGATATAGTGACACGAGAAATTTCTCATTTGGCGGCATGTCCTGCACGACGTGGGAAGAGGTCGTATAAAGAGACCACCAAATATCGACATAGGGAACAACGACATGGTAACCGAGATATTGTGCATTCGGTGAATCGGCTGTGACGGCGATGTAGTGTTGCGCCTGGTGGCTGAGGAAAGCTCGGGAAGCTACTGTGATCTGCGACATGATTGCGGTTTTGTCTAGTGTGATATTATTAGATTAGCGAGCATAAACGGTACCTGGCATGTTTTTGCAGTCATTCGATTATTCAGATGGAAAAAATTGTAGCTGTGGTGAAGCATGTCAGCTCCCTTGGAACACCGGTAACTGGTGGGATCCAGAGTAAAACATAAACGACATCACCTAGATACCCGACGCATTACCATCGAATTTCATAAACACTTATCGACCGGATACTGATAATTCCGAGCCAAGAGCAAGAGAGCTTTCGTCGCGTGTGGGCACTCCCACCCACCAAACAAAGACAAACATGCACACCGACGCCCGACTCAGAGTAGCGTGACACAGACACAGACACGGATACGGACCTCATCTTTCATGGCATTACCACGCATTTTACCCGTCTACACTGCTACTAGCCTTCCCTCCCAGGCTTCATATCTCCCACTGCCCTCTCCCGCCCACGGTCATGAACTTATGGTGACGTTTCTGGTATGCCTTCCAGTGGAGGGGACGGTGGGGTGGGTGTGTATGTGCCGGGTGGCCAGCAAGGGGAACGAACGGTGTCTCCGGTATCTCCCTTTGCATATAAACAGCTCGTCCATCCTACATGACGCGTTTGCTGCCCTCTCCACCATCCATCCATCCGCCAGAATGACCCAGACCCAGACACGCGCACAGACACTGGAGACACAACCCCACCCAGCCGATGGCAGGTCCCGTTGGCCAGTCCCGCGTGTCTCGTACCGAACGCCACTCGCTGCTACCTAGACTCCACCCTCCGACCCCTCACATCCCCCACCGCCCTCCCGCCCCGCGGCTGGCCCTTCCCGCCCCCGCCCACCGGTCACGAGTTCGTGCGGCTCTCTTCCCAATTCGGCGTGCAGGAGCGCGCGTTTTTCGGGGGCGGGGGTGGGAGCGGAGACAGGGCCGGGCGCTTCATCTGTATCTGAACTAAGAACAATGACCTCATCCCTTGTAGAACCAATGGGTGTCACAACCTTGCAGATGATGAAAGCAACAACCGCACCCACACCAGCTCCAGTGCCCCAAGCCCCCCATATGCTGCCTGCATCCCCCACTCACTCCACTTCACCCACACCCAACCATGGACCTACAAGCGTCCCCTCCCCTTCACTTGCCACATTGCCCATCCTGCACTGCCACACCCCCTTAACCCTGCCCGCCCCCCCTGCGATGGAACCAGAAAATACACACATCACCCACCACCACCATTCCTCCCGCCCTCCCACATGGAAACGAAACCATGCACCTTCTCCCACCCGATGTGTTACCCCTGTGGCATGGCGGTGCCAGCAAAAAGTGATGCCCATAAGTTATAAACTGCCTGCTTGGCGGGCATCAGACCGAGACCATGGGATGACCATGAGTCGAGTGCCGGAAGTACAGCAGCAGGCAGCAAATCGCATCAGGCAGTCATGGTGATGATGGCTATAAGTATCACAACTTGGGACTTAAAGACTGATGCACGGACACTCAGCAAGCCTATCACTTTTGCATATCCATGTATACTTATGCGCATCAACACTGTACGGTGGTTGCATGGAGTTTAAATATGCTCTGCTTGTGCAACTGGAATATCAGCATCCATCAGGTGGATTGGGTACATCACAATCTCCATAAGCTTAATCTCATTTTAATGTGCTCCACCCAGGCCAAACGCTGCTGATCTTCACGCGCATTACAATAGGGTCTTGCATACTCATGTGTGGCAGGGTGTTCAATGCAGTCATGGGCTTATAGCCTTCATACTATGGGGCCCATGCATGGGCTAAGTCAGCACACAGCCCAGATGTTGGCATGAGAGCCTTTCTCATCATGCTTCTTGTGACAGCCCTCCACCGGAGGAACAAAGTACGTTCCTCAATGATGGTGTGGCGTGTGCCAGGCACTTTCATATTGGATCAGGGAACTGGGATTGGGAGTATACTTCTGCCGAACAGAATAGCATCTCAGACACCGACACCTATATTGACCATCAAACAGGCTGCTGCCCGGGATGAACAGTGACCATTATTATCAATGCTATGGTTGTGAATGTGCATGTTAGACTGTTAGTTGGCACTGATGCATCCTGAACCCTGGTGTAAGATGGCCAGTTGTGTAAGAATGCAATGATGGTATGGCATGCCTCATAGCTTTACAAATAACATAACCTTCAGAAATGGTCAGGATCCCAGGCATGTGCATGCACACACACCATATGCAGTTCCTTTCCATGTGCCCAGCCAAGCCCATGCCACCATATTTCTCAAGATGCAATTCTCTGATCAGTACACAGTAGACTGATGCCCAGCATCAATGGATGAGCAGTACATTCATGAAGCAAAGTAATGAAAAATTACAAACAAAGGCAAATTCAAAGCCTTGCAGCATATATCTATGTCTATGTTTACTATTTTTGAGGGTATAGGATGGCCAGAGTGAGCATATAGCCACAACCTCTATGGTGTCCGACTGCAAAGCGCTGCAATAGATTGGAAAGGTTGGGAATTGGATGGTTAATGTAAGTCGCTGTATCTTGATCGCTGTGGGGTTTGATAATTGCAGCTATGATGCATCAGCTTGCATGGTATCCTTAAGCCTCTGCTGTTCTCACAGATCCTACTGAGCTATTAATCAGCACCTCATGGAGACTCAAATCACTCACACTGGACATAACAGGCCCCACCAGTCCTGCATCTCCGGAATATCCAGTCACCCAGGGAAACCCCTCTAACTCTATGCCAGCAGACCTAGCCTCTTCCAACTGCTGGCTTTCCTGATCAGCCACATTGTGTTGCAAGGTCTCAGCACTAAAAGCCTGTAGGTTGCCAAATTCGGCCACTATGGCATTGTGAACACTTTGTCTGACCACTTGGATGGTAGAGAATAAAAGAGTGGATGATGAGGGGGTGTTAAGTTGAGCGTGTCTCTCTCTCAGAGCTAGGTGAAAATGGCAGATGATAGTTGCTGACAAGCTGTATGTGCACTGTTAGTACAATCACAGGGCTTTCTCAATGAAAATATGCCTGTTCTGAAGAGGAGTTAAGATGCCACACAGGCTTGGCTTTATACAACAAAGGAACTGAAATTAGCCATTTTTATTATCAAGATCGATGTCTTACATACCCTCAATACCTGAAATGCAAAAGGAGACAGAGTAAGCTCTCAAAGCTTAACACATTTGGTAACAAGGCCTTAGATATGATAGCATTAGCTACAGTAATGGTAAGCACGAATCTGAATATAAATCAGACATAGGAAATATAATAGGAATAATATTCCATACCCATATCTGACAAAGCCTTATCTGAGATTAGTGATATGATCATATATATATGCAATATGTTGTATGCTCACCTTGGTAAATCACTAGACTAATGAGAGATTTCTTATCCCAAATCTCACCTTTTTGCCAAAGCCTCAGGGTTTGAATTGAGCTCAGAATGGTTACTATCACAACTCCAGTGTCAAAAATGATTACAGTAACACTACCAATGGTGGCCACTGTCAAAAGTATTCAGAGACAAATCAGGCAAATACAGACCCCTAGATCTTACCCCTGAAGAATTTGTTAGTGTAAATCTAGGCAGAAAGTCGTAGTCAGTACTGACAAAGTCAATCTATTAAATTGTGAAATAGTCATATTGCAGATGTCCAAAACAGAGAGGTACTATATCCAGTGAAATCAATTTATGTTATTTATATGAAGTCTACACAGGGACATACCACTTCTGTGATAATAGCACCAAGAATAAGCAGCCCAAGAACACCCAAAACTTGTTGATTCTGAAGGGAAATAGCATAGGTGTGAGCTAGCAGTAGGCCTAGACAAGTAAATTGCGTCAATCTTTCTACTTGAGCAATACATGGGTATAATCCCTCACCCTGTACTCCAATGAGAGAAAGAACACTGCAAGTACCACTGAGGTGATTGAGAGCATTACATTTCATCCAAATATATGAGTCTATAGGTTGCTCTTGCATGGGGAATAAAAGTCATACTAGATGCTCATTCAAATCAGTAGGAGCATTACACATGAAAACCATAGATGTAATGCACCTTAGCAGAAAAGTTAGATAAGTCAGCATATATCTCAACAAGATATAAAACCAAGGGCATGTAACGAGCAAGTAAATACAGAATGGTGCCGAGCCTGACGGTCTTGCACCAAATGTGGCTGATCTCAGATGGCAGTGTGAGAAGCATGTCGAAGAAGAGTAGTGCTGTGTGACAAGGTATGGAACTGGTGGAATTACACGGGACATGTACACATACCAAGCCCTGCGAAGACGGCAGAGTTGATCGCAAAGCTATTTGAGGTAAGTTGCTTTGCATCGCACTCAATGTAGTAAGTACGGACCTATCTGATAGTACCTGGATAACAGCCGAGGTGTCCGGCTGAGACATGATATAAGAAAGAAAAACTAGGATGCAGACGAGGGACCAAGTTCTGCGTAGCGATGTGGGCGATGGAGTAGTAGATTGCGAAGGTCTATATATAAGATTCTGGCCATGGGTGCTGCCGGGTCAACAGATATTCACAGCATCCGATATCAGTGCCGAAGCAAGGCACAATTTGGAAGGTGGGTAGTCTGATGAACGAACATTATATGTAGAAGTATTAACGTTAGCAATACAGCGTCGAGGCATGATGGCATCAGACGGGCGCGGGCGAGTAATTGACGCTTGGGTTCTTGCCCGGAATTGGTCATTACATCCGATTTGCCTGGGCGGAACGGCCCTCAAGGTCCGCATAAACTTGTCATGTAGGCACGCTGGGCACTCATTGACGATTCACAGTGCAATGTTAGCGTAACACTACAGAAACCAACTGCGACACAGCTCACTGATGTGTATCAAGATGTCGCATCTTCAACGTGTTACTCATGAAGATGAGAACACGAGGAAGCGAGATGATATGAGATCTAGGCTGTCGAGTTCAATGCCCAGAGTTGGCAGGTGTTTGTATTTCTATCGCGATGCTGGATAATCTCCGCAGAGACACCAGCTCGTGTCAATGTTGCTGGATATTGGGACACGAGACGTTTCTCATTTTGGTGGCATGTGCTGTACGACGTGAGAAGAGGTCTTCTGAACAGACTATCGAATTAAACTGGGAGCACAATGACACCGCGACATTGTGCATTCGGTGTATCGGTGATGTAGAGCTCAGGAAGCTATTGAGGTGATCTGCGACGTGTTTGAAGTTTTGTTGAGTATGATATTATTATAACGAGGAACGTGCGACCTAGCGAGAATAAAAGGTATTGGACGCCTGGCATGTTTTCGGAGTCATTCGATAATTCAGATTGGAAAAATTTGTCGCTGTCGTGAATGATGTCGGCTCCCTTGGAACACCAGTAACAAGCTAACCTGGTTGGATCCAGAGTCAAACATAAACTACATTATCTAGATATAAACGGCATTCCCATCGAATTTCGCTTATCGACCGGATACTGATAATTCTGAGCGAAGAGAGCTTTCGTCGTGTGCGGGCCGCCCATGCACGAAACAAAGACAAACATGCACACCGACGCCCGACTCGGCTGCAGTTACAACGTGCAGCGTGACACAGACACCGACACGGATACGGACACAGACAAACTCTTCTTTCATAGCATTGCCACGTATTTTACCCGTCCACTTACACAACGCTACCAGCCTTCCCTCCCAGGCTTCAGATCTCCCACCGGCCTCTCCCGCCCACGGCCATGAACTTATAGTGATGTTTCCGGTATACCTTCCAGTGGAGGGGACGGTGGGGTGGGTGTGTATGTGCCAGGCGTAGATAAGGCAAGCAAGGGGAACGAGCGCAGTTTACGGTATTTCCCTTTGCATATAAAGAGCCCGTCCATCCTGCATGACGTGTTTGCTGCCTTCTCCACCGCGTCACCACCCATCCATCTGCCAGCATGACCCAGACACAGACACAAGCACAGGCTCTGGAGACACAACCCCACCTTAGACAATGGTACGTCCCGTCGCCCAGTCCCACGTGTCTCATACCGAACGCCACTCGCTGCTCCCTAAGACCCTACCCTCCCGCCCCACGCCCAGCTCTTCCCAGCACCGGCCACCAGCCACGAGCTCATGAAGCTCTTCCCAACCAGTCCCCGAGCGGCTGCTCCTTCCCCCACGACCCACGCCCACCGTGAAGCGAGGGGCTTCCCCACGCAGGACGCACGCTGCATGTGGGAGACGTATGATACCCGGGACGAGCTCCAGCAGAATAGGCAGCTGGCGTGCAGCTGTGGCGCGTGGTGCGGGACGTCCGCGTGGTTTGGCACACAGGAGCGCGCGTTTTTCGGGGCGGCGGGGGCGGAGATGCGGCCGGGCGCATGCTCACAGGCGGGCACGCCCGTGACAACACCGACGCCCCCAGACAGTCACCGCGTTTTGAGGGTCTGGAATTGAAGTTGAAGCCCATAGGACTCCATATGACCAGCCGCGTTCTGCCGGTCTATCTTCGTGTATACATGTTTACTCAGATCATCGTATGTCTAATCTATTCACAGCTTTGAAGTCTTCGGATTTGGATCGACTTCATCCACCCGCATCGATATGCCGCACGTCTGATATACCGATATGAACAAGCTCAAACTACATCCAGGTGGCTGCACATGACCGATCAACTCAACGTGCGTTTATCTTAGCACGCATCTGCCCACGCGTGAATAGAGTTTATTGCAAGCAAGTACGTTTAACACCCTCAAATGTTGAACTTAGAATTTTTTTTGTTCAAGTCCAGTTTCCCAGGGTTCGGGCTTGCCTCATCCCACCTTCGTTCTGCCCACCACCCTCGCATCTGCGCTCACGCCCTCAAAGGATCTCCGAGTCCAATGCCACAAAATACCCTCAATGCTGAGGCTGCAAGGTGAGCGGTGAGTAATATGTTCTGAGCGGTAATCCATGCCCTCATGTGATATCTTCAGATGCATATGTGCACATTAATTAATGCCACAGACCGCCTCAAGTCAGCGTTCCGTGCTGTGCACGTGTGCCGAGTGCAAGGCTGCCCCTCAGGGTACGCTGCTTGGACGGATGATACCGTTGAGACAGCGGCGATCCCATCAAGATATCAGATGCCTTTGGTCGTAAGGCAGCTCTTTGCGCAGTCCTCTTCGGCATGGTCTTTCAGTGTGCTGTCATCTCTATGTTTCCCATGCATAATTCATTATGAGCTGCAGCAATCTCGTGTACATCTTGGTCGCCATACCTGACTCAGTGTTCAACCGGCATGCGCGGGGATTTCTGACAGTTGGGCCTGTCGTTGAGGGATTATTGGGAAGTACGTCTACATATCATGCTGCCGAGAAGGCGTGAGTTTCTTTCGCTTTATTTTTGATCACTTTAACCAATCAACTTCACGTTCCCCCAGATATCTTGCGGATTGTGCTCAATCTGGATCACGGTAGGCTTCCCAATTATCGGTGTATAATGACCGAGCTATATATATGCCCAGATCCACAGTCTTTGCCTACGTCCAGGGGGCAACCTACGCTGCACTTGCAATGGGCCCACAGGTTACTTTTTACCATATACTCGACAAGTCATAGCTGAACAACACTAGATCGCTGGCCTTTTGCTGAGAGTGATCAACATGGATCACGGAATAGCCATGTTCTACATCAGCCTCGTGTTCGACGTCGCTGTTTTCTGTTATGCCTTATTGATTCTCCCCGAGTCCGTAACGCCCGAGATGATGCATGTTGCACGTCATCCTGTCCGTCCCTCCGAAGCCCCCCTTGGGGAAGAAGGGAAGACCAGGGAACGATGGCTACGCAGGATCAGAGAGGTGCGAGACCGGCTGGTAGCGCCCCTGACGATCTTTGGCCCCAAACGCAAGCCCGGGGGAGGTTGGGATTTGAACATGACAATGCTAGTGATAGCACAGTTCACCCACCTGCTGTCGGTAGTAAGCACTAGTGGAATATTTGTCGGCAGGTGGATGATATTTATCGTGTTCACAGGGTGTTGTACAGGAGAAGTTCTTGTATGCCCAACATACGTTCGCATGGAGCGTTAAGCAGGTTGGTAGATGTGTGTCAAGTGTCAACGTTACCCTCATAGATTTTCCTTTAGCTCGGCTACTATATTTCCCTCCTCTGGGTCTTGCAGGCCTTCCACCTGCTTCTGCTTCTTCCCAGTGCGTGTGCAGTCCCAGTCTTCTATTACAGTCTCACAACCACTTCTTAGCAATCCTCCGCTTCATCAAGCCCAAATCGTCTGCGGATGCCGGAACTCCTGGCGGCAGGACGCGGGCCATCTCTCAAGATATGAAATTCGATTATCGAATCGCACAGGCCTCAATATTCCTCGACGCCATGGCATACATGCTGACGATCATCGCGCCGGGATCATCGCAGATACTCTTCGTCTGCTTCACATCCCTACCGTCATTCACGGCAGGCGTCAACCCCGCCATTCACTCCCTCGCGGTGTCGTACCTCTTTGCCAATGGTGAAAATGCAAAAGTAGGGCAGATGTTTGGGGGGATGAGCATGTTGCAGGCTATATCACATACTCTACAGGTGCGTGATTTTTTCTCCTTGCGTGTGAGCGCATGCTCATAATGGACTAGCCCTTGGTATTCGGGGTGCTGTACAGCGACACGGTGGCAACATACCCCAAAGCGATCTTCGCGCTCGCCGCAGGCCTCCTCATCTCCTCATCTGCAATGTTCACACTCTTGCGCACGAATGGGTATGGGGGGTGGTGGACGCGTTTTTATATGTTTTGAGGTGCGATGACGCTGCGTGTTTAATATCCTCCCAATTGGGATGCTTGTGGCTAAATGCAGGTTTTCATTGTCTAATTACATTGTGTTTTGTACCAGTCTGAATGCATTTGCTGTCTGATTGAATTGAGTACTGGCACTGGGTTGAAGCTGGTATGATATGATCGCAGTTCGGAATATTCAACAATGAGAATATAGGTGAATGTGGCCGAACCTATTTGTAGTAAGAAAGCATTATCTATTTGCAGTGGGGCACACATAGATACATCTATTTGAACCCCAACCAGCGCGAGTAGTTGTATATGTTAGTGGATTGTTAAAGCGAACTTTTCAAAGCCATGTTTATCTCCCATATTAAGCCGTTGATCAGATCCGAAATGAAAGCTCAGACGTATAGTAATGTATCTTATCATGGTCTGAATACATGGGGTAAACCTACTCCATATTTCCGCTCTAAGCCAAGCTGTCCTAACCTAGTCGGGGTTTGTTTTCAGACCCCCAAAACGCGGTGAGTGGGAGTTCTTCAAGACGGTGCCGGCACGGGAGTTCAGCGGCGCGGCCGAGCCTGACTTGCATGTCGGCGGGCAGCGCAATTGGCGACGCGGGGCCCAGGGACGAGCCCCCCGCGAAGCGGTGCAGGGGACTGGGGCTGGGGCTGGAGCGCGCTCTCGCCTTCCTGGGCCAGCAGTAGTAGAGGGTGTTGATGTCCAGATTGGGCAGGATGTGATGCCAGCTGTCAGACCTGTCAGTTATAGACGTTAATGGGTGACTTTCCGTAGCCTTAAATTCCTAAACTCCTGGTTCTAAACCGGCTCCGCGCGATAGCTGTCGAATTTAGGACCGATTTCGAAACCGTAACACCAAAGCAGTGGCGGAAGTGCTCAGACGCAAGCTGTCATCGGCATCCGGCCGGCATGAATAAGTAGGGCAAGAAATTGCCACGTTTGGCCAAACCTGTCACTATAGTGCACTATATCTCATCAAAACGTCACATTTTTGGTTTAGGAAGCAGCAAATAGGTTAGAGCAGGGGTCGTGACCCCTGCTCTAGATTTTTGGTTTAAAACATTAATTTCCGTCATAGCGGACTTGTAAAACGCTTCCCTGTCATCGGCTAGTACTCGGCTCGATGTTCCGCGACGTTTAGAACATGGAATTTAGGAATTTAGCTCTACGGAAAGTCACCCAATTATGGCTAGAAAGGGGTAGATTCAGAGGTCTGGATCGGGCGGAGCTTTTAGCTTTAATGTGCTTCCCTGTACCCGGCTCGCTGTTCTGAGGAAAAGAATTGGGAGTTTGACGGAAAGTTATCGAGTCGCAGGTTCCCTGTTTTCCTCAATTCGATCATCGTTGCCAATGCTGGCCTTGTCCATCCCACATACGCACATCCTCATGATCACATGCTACTTCTAACTTGTTCTGGAGGAGCCCCGCTCGGCTCACACCAGCCCCATATAATTCAGGGGCGAGCCCTGAGAGCCGGCTCGGGCCTGGCCCGGCTTTTGTCGCAGCGTGTGAGTGGCACATCGTTTGAAATGCAATGCTGAACTAAAATTCAATTCTATGTACTTTTATTGTAAGCAGCTAGTTGTATTGCCGCACCCCACTTCATGGTACGTCGCATTCCCCAGTGCCTCCTCCCTTTTATCCAATGCCCTTCTTGTCCTTAGACTCAACCTTCACACGCCCATCATGCCCCGGCCCACGAGCATGAGCTCATGAGGATGTCTCCTACCTGTCCCCCCAGCAGCGGCTCCTTCCCACACGATTCGCACCCGGAGGACGCGCCATGCCTGTGCGCGACGCCGCGAGAGAGCTGGAGAGGAATGTGCAACTGGAGCGCGTGGCACGGGATGTCCGCGTGGTTCCGTGTGCGGGAGCGTGTGTTTCTGAGGGCAGGGGGCGCGTGCAAGGACTGAACAGGGAGCGGTTTTGGGCTGGGACGGGGCACGCTGAAAGGCTGGCGCGAGGATACCCCAGACGACGTTAGTACTTCAAGATGGCCTGGAAAGGGAGTTTAGCGGCGCGGGCGACCGTGAGTTTTATGTCAGCTGGGAGCAGATACGTGCGATTGACGTGGCGGTGGACGATCCTCGGTGAAGCGAGAAGGGGTCTGGAGAGCGCTTCCCCGCGGGTGACGCGTGGAGGTGAGCGGCTGGGCATGGCGGCGGGTAACAGCACACCACACTCTCCCGATCCTGGCATGCTGCCACGGCGCACATCCACCCATCCCAGCACACACGCCACCGCCGACGACGAAAGCAACACTCGCACCCACATCAGCTTCAGCGCCCCCAGGGCCTCACACGCGGCCCGCACCTCCCCCTCACTCCGCCGCGCCTGCACCCAACGCTGCCCCTACAAGCTTCCCCGCGGCTGCACTCGCAACATCGCCCGTCCCGCACCGCCGCACCGCCGCACCCCCTTAACCCCCCGCCGCCGCGTGGGAAAATACACGCATGACGCAACGCGGCTTGGTGAACCCACCACCCACCACCCACCACCCACCACCCACCATTCCTCCCTGCCCTCCCCCGAGGAAACGAAACCGCGCACGTTCTCCCGCCCAACGCGTAACCCCTGCCGCACAGCGGCGCAAGCAAAAGTGACACTCATAAGTCACTTTGTGAACCGCCTGCTCGTCTGGTGGACGACCAGGGCCATGGGATCACTCATGAGTCGAGTGCCGGAGGTACAGCGGCAGGCACCAAAGGGCATCGCGCAGTCAAGGTGACGATGGCTTCAAGTATCACGCCTTGAGACTTGAAGACAGACACGCGGACACGCAGCAAGCCTATCGCTTTTGGCATATCTGTGTATGCTTATGCACATCAACACCGTACGGTGCTCGCGTGGAGTTTAAATACACTCCTGCTCGTGCCACTGCAATATCAGCGTCCATCATATTGATCGGGTACGTCGTGGTCTCCCACAGTTTAAACTCATTTTAATGTGATGCCAGACTTCACCTGGGCCAAGCGCTGCTGATATTCGTGCGCATTACAATGGGGTTTTGCATACTCTCGTGTGGCAGGGTGTTCGGCGCAGTCATGGGCTTAGTGGACAAGCGGTACATACATAAAGCAAAGTAATAACAACTTACGAACAAAGGCAAATTCGAAGCTTCGCAGCATATATATATATGCGCATATGTATCTACTATTTTTGACAGTATGGAGTGACCAGAGTGATCAGATAACCACAACTTCTAAGGCGACCAATTGCAAAGTGCTGCAATAGATTGGAAAGGTGAGAATGGGATGGTTAAGGCAAGTTGCTGCATCTTGATTGCTGTGGGGTTTATATTTGAATTGTGCCTATGATGCATTAGTTTGCATGCTACCCTTAAGCCTCTGCTGTTCTTCCAGATCCTACCAAGCTATTAATCAGTGCCTGATGGAGACCCAAATCACTCACTGGACACAACAGGGCCCACCAGTTCTACATCTCCAGAATATCCAGTTGCCCAAGGGAACTCCTCTAACTCTATCCCAGCTGGCCTAGCTTCTTCAGACAGATGGAACTCCTGATCAGCCACATTGTTTTGCAAGGTCTCAGCACCAAAAGTCTGTGGGTTCCCAAATTCAGCCACTATGGCATTGTGAACACTTTGTCTGGCTGCTTGGAAGGTGGAGAATGAAAGAGTGGGTAATGAGGGGCTGATAAGTTGAGTGTGTCTCTCTTTGAGAGCTAGGTGAAAATGGCAGATGATAACTGCTGACAAGCTGTATGTGCATTGTTAGTACAAGCACAGGTCTTTCCCACTGAAAATATACCTATTCTGAAGAGGGCTTAAGATGGTACCCAGGCTTGGCTTTATACAACAAAGGAGCTGAAATTAGCCATTTTTATTATCAAGATCAATGTCTTACGTACCCTCAATACCTGAAATGTAAAAGAAAACAGAGTAAGCTCTCAAAGCTTAACACATTTATAAGTAACAAGACCTTAGATATGATAGCATTAGCTACAGTAATGGTGAGCACAAATATGAATATGAATCAGACATGAAATATAATAGGAATAATATTCCATACCCATATCTGACAAAGCCTTATCTGAGATTAGTGATATGACCATATATATATGCAATATGTTATATGCTCACCTTGGTAAATGAGTAGACTAATGAGAGATTTCTTATCCCAAATCTCACCTTTTTGCCAAAGCCTCAGGGTTTGAATTGAGCTCAGAATGGTTACTATCACAACTCCAGTGTCAAACAGGATTACAGTAACATTATTGATGGTGTCCACTGCCAAAGGTATTCAGTGACAAATCAGGCAAATACAGACCCCTAGATCTTACCCCTGCAGAAGTTGTTAGTATAAATCTATGCAGAAAGTCCTAGTCAGTACTGACAAAATCACTCTATTAAGTTGTGATATAGTGATATTGCAGTTGTTCCAAACAGACAGGTACTATATCCAGTGAAATGAATTTATGCTATTTATATGAAGTCTACACAGGGACATACCACTTGAGTGATAATAGCACCAAGGATAAGCAGCGCAAGAACACCCAAAACTCTTTGATTCTGAAGGGAAATCACATAGGTGCGAGCTAGCAGTAGGCCTAGACAAGTAAATTGTGTTGATCTTTCTACCTGAGAAATATAGGGGTATAATCCCTCACCCTGTATTCCAATGAGAGAAAGAACGCCACAAGGATCACTGAGGTGATTGATAGCATTACATTTCCTCCAAATATATGAGTCTCTAGGTTGCTTTTGCATGAAGAATGAAAGTCTTACTAGATGCTCATTCAAATCAGTAGGGGGGTTACTCATGAGAACAATGGACGTAATGCACCTCAGTGGAAATGTTAGATAAGTTAACATATATCTCAGCAAGAAACCAAACCAAGGGCATGTAACGAGCAAGTAAATAGAGAATGGTGCCGAGCCTGACGGCCTTGCACCAAATGTGGCTGATCTCAGATGGCAGTGTGAGAAGCACGTCAAAGAAGAGTAGTGCTGTGTAACAAGGTATGGAACTCGTGGAATTACGCGGGAAATGGACACATACCAAGCGCTGCGAAGATGGCAGAGTTGATCGCAAAGCTAGTTCAGGTAAGCTGTTTTGCATCGCACTCAATGTAGTAAGTACGGACCTGTCTGATATCACCTGGATAACAGCCGAGGCGTCCGCCTGAGACATGATATAAGACAGAGAAACTGGGATGCGGACGATGGACTAAGTTTTGAGTAACGATGTGGGGTTGGAGTAGCGGATCGCGAAGGTGTATATATAAGATTCTGGCCATGGGTGCTGCCAGGTCAACAGATATTCACAGCATCCTATATCAGTTAACAATACAACGTCAACGCATCAGACAGGGGTAGCCCGGCAGGGGCGAGTAATTGATGTTTGGGTTCTTGCCTGAAATTGGTCATCGCCTCCGATTTGCCTGTGTCCATATAAACTTGTCATGTAGGCACACTGGGTACTCATTGACGACTCACAGTGCAGTGTCAGTGTGACACCACATGAAAACCAATTGCGACACAGCTCACGGATGTGTATCAAGATGTCGCGTATCCGGTGTGTTCCTTATAAAGAGGGGAACATGAGGCACATGAGAGATCTAGCTCAATCGCCAGAGTTTTCATGTATCTGTAATTACATAGAGATGTTGGATGGTCTCTGCAGACATACCAGCTCGTGTCGATGTTGCTGGATATAGCGACACGAGAAATTTCTCATTTGGCGGCATGTCCTGTACGACGTGGGAAGCGGTCGTATAAAGAGACCATCAAATTTCGACATGGAGAACAATGTCATGGTAACCGAGATATGGTGCATTCGGTGTATCGGCGGTGACGGCGATGTAGAGCTGTGTCCGGTGGCCCAGGAGAGCCCAGGAAGCTACTGAGGTGATCTGGGACATCTTTGCAATTTTGTTCAGTGTGATATTATTAGAATGGGGACAGTGCGACCTAGTGAGCATAAACGATATTGGACGCCTGGCTATTCTGATTGGAAAAAATTGTAGCTGTCGTGAATCATGTCAGCTCCCTTGGAACACCGGTAACTGGTGGGATCCAGAGTCAAACAAAAAAAAAAAAACGACATCATCTAGATACACAAAGCATTCCCATCGAATTTCATAAACACTTATCGACCGGACACTGATAATTCTGAACAAAGAGTGTGCCTTCCACCCACCAAACAAAGACAAACATGCACACCGACGCTCGAATGAGCAGCGTGACAAAGACACGGACACGGATACGGACACCGACAACCTCATCTTTCATGGCACACTGTGGGTAGTCAACCCAATGAATCCTATTGGGTGGACCCACTGAGGATTCAGTATATAAACCATTATAGCTAGTGTAAATACCAATAGAACCCGTTGAAAATTCAATGAATCGGTTTCAGTGGAAAAAGTTTCGTTTCAATGAGTTGGTTTCAGGGGTTGACTCATGTGTATTCAGGGATCCTACAACAGAAGACCAATGGATTGAACCAGGCATTTCAATTCAACGACCACTGGGTTCCCATGAATAGTCACTTACAACCCCATGGTTCTATCACCACATTTCAGAGATGCAGCAACTGAATGCCCCATTATTTCAAGTCATAAATCAATATATACAAGGGAAAATACAGATGAAACATAAGGTGAAAATCACTGAAATACCGCTTTTCAATCCATGAAACCTGGGAATGGTGTGCATCTGTGCTTGGCGATGCAAGACATGAGAGCAATCCAAGACACAAGAAAAAGTAGATGACCTGCATAACAGCTGGTACCAAAAGGAAAAACAGAATCAGTCGCGGGTAGCAACCCCCGCCGTCGGCCGCACGCACCTGACTCATGCTCAATGATCGCTACCTTGGGGATTCCGCCAGCTCCCACGCCGCATCCAATTCTCCGGCACAACATGTCCGAGTCCACAATCAGGATAAGCTCGCCCACACGTATGGCGCACCCGTTCGCTGCCCACGGCATCCACTGCCGCCCGATCTCCTCAAACTTCTCCTCGATCGCCAGGTGCAGTGTGCGCTCCTCGAGGTCGAGCCTCACATCCGCAGCCGTCAGCACACTGCTCGACGTCATCGTCGTGAGTGCGGTCGCACCTGAGCGTGCCGAGTTCGAGCTCGTGTCCATACCCGCACCCGCCGCGGCGATAGGCTTTCACAGGAAGTACACAGGGGATGGGTCGAGCGAACGCCCAACTCACCATCTATGCGCCGTTCTCGCGTGGATGACTGAGTGGGTGGCGAAAGATTGGAGGGAAGCCGTGACGGTGGGTCGAGTGATTTTGAGGTAAGATCGCCGAAACCACTTGACGGGGGTGGCGCCAGCGTCCCAGGCACTCTATCCCCAACTACTGTTGAAGATGACATTGAGTAGTGGGTGGTATCCATGCAAACATTTGGGGGTATCGAACTGAACCTTGTACTCGCCATCGCCTTGCCGCAATTATCACAAACGGTGGGACGGCCTTTAAGACTTTTCACCACACGACCCTCCCGCATACCACAGCGCCAAAACACATTGATCATACCCTTTTTTGCACCCCTTATCCCATTCCTATATATTGCGCCGTTCTTTCCCTCCCTTACCAGCTCACATCCACAATCCAACACCGCTCTCATACCATCGTTTCCGAGACGACCCATCCCATACACGGTCTCGCTAGCGGAATTTTCACTCTCGGTTTCTTCTGAATCAGGCGCAGGAGTTGAAGGTCGAGGCCGGAGCCTCGGTTTAGGACGTGGCTGTTCTCATCGGAAATGGGGCTTGATCGATGAATGAGCAGGGTTCTGTTTAACGGCCAACGGCGCTGGGGCGGAGCCTGACGAAAAAGTCGTGGTGAATGAAGGCTGGGACGTGAAGAAGGAACCAGACGCACGTGCACGGATGCTGAACAGCGACTTCAGCCTATGTCGACACTGTACTGGATTCCGTTTCTGTACCATGGTGTCACCCTCCTTGCCCTCTTCCTTTTCACAGCCTCAATCGGTCTCTCTATCAAATTGTGTGACAGCTTCCGCCATGAAGAACAGCTGGGACAGCTACCTGGTGCGGTGGTGGAGAACCTGGGATCACTCAGGTTGCGGCTGAGCGTGCAGGCGATCCGGTAACCGTGCAGGAGGGATCAATCTCGCGTGTGCGGTCAGGCTGAGTTCAAGACTCTGCCCAACCAGGACACGGGTGTAAGGAGAAGAGTGGGAGAAGAATACTACGTGCGCTACGACGAGGCGAGTTGAGGGGCTGACAGTGGTGGCGATGGCGAGAGCGAAGGATGAAGAGTGCGCATACATTCGTTCTTGCATTAGTCAGCCAGGTTGTACTCCAACTTGTCCTGTGCCTTTCGCCTTCCGCCAGAAATCGATTATCTTGCCTACTAGGTATTAGCACAACTCGCGATCATACCCCAGACACTTGCACTAGTTGGATCATGATTAGATAAAAAAAAAATCTCATTCATCATTTGGACTTTGCAATTTTTCCTGTACCTAAATTTCAGTACAAGTTGGTACTGTAATTTAGCTGTAGTGCAAGCAGAACTGAAATATAGCACTTATTCTTTCTATACTTAGTGCTGTATCTCAAAAGCAGTTGTCACTTGGGGCCACAGTAGCATTCCGGCACCTCAAGCATGGAAATTCATTGATACATATATGGAAACTTCAGTATATTTGCCCAGAAATATATATATTAATTCACTGGATTTCACTGAGTGCTCCATGAGCTATCTTGAAAATTTTTAAGTGTGCGAACAACGGCAATCCAGGCCCTCAAGCACTGAAATTCTCATGATAATTACATTGAATATGTAGTTCCTATGGCATGGAAACTAAGTGACAAGGCCACTGAAAATTCTACTGGTCCAACCACTTGAATAATTTCATTGGTTTTTTCTAGGAAACCCGGTAAGCTCAAATTTCATTGGTTTGTTTCAATGGGGGCTGTTTCAATGATGTACCCACTGAAAACAGAAACCCCGTGGGTAAACTCACTAGGTTTCAATGGATTCGCTATCCACAGTGGGCATTACCACGCATTTTACCCGTCTACACTGCTACCAGCCTTCCCTCCCAGGCTTCATATCTCCCACCGCCCTCTCCCGCCCGGCCATGCACTTATAGTGATGTTTCCGGTATGCCTTCCAGTGGAGGGGGCGGTGGGGTGAATGTGTATGTGCCTGGTGGCTAGCAAGGGGAACGAGCGGAGTATCCGGTATTTCCCTTTGGATATTAACAGCCCATCCATCCTGCATGACACTTTTGTTGCTTTCTCCACCACATCTCGCCATCCATCCATCCGCTAGCATGACTCAGACACAGACACAAGCACAGGCCCTGGAGACATAACCCCACCCAGCCTGTGGTACATCCTGTTGCCCGGTCCCGTGTATCTCGTACCGAACGCCACTCGCTGCTCCCTGACTCCACCCTCCCGCCCCTCACGTCCCGCACTGCCCTCCGGCCCTGCGGCCGGCCCTTCTCGCCACCGCCCCCCGGACACGAGCTCATGAAGCTCTTCCCACCCTATCCGCCGAGCGGCGGCTCCTTCCCCCACGACCCACACGCCCACCGCGACGCGGGGGGCTTCCCCGCAGAGGACGCACGCTGCCCGTGCGAGACGTATACCCGGGCGAGCTCCAGAAGAATAGGCAGCTGGAGTGCGGCCGCGGCGCGTGGCGCGGGACGTCCGCGTGGTTCGGCGTGCAGGAGCGCGGGTTTTTCAGGGGCGGGTGCGGGAGTTGGGGCGGAGGCGGGGCCGGGCGCATGCTCCAAGGCGGGCGCGCCCGCGACGACACCGAGCCCCCAGACGTCGGGAGTTCTTCAAGACGGCGCTGGCACGGGAGTTCAGCGGCGGGTCTGAGCGCGACTTTCATGTCAGCGGGGAGCGCGTGGGCGCGATTGGCGATGCGGGGCCCGGGGACGAGTCCCCCACGAAGCGGCGAGGGGCCTGGGGGGCTGGCTAGTGTTCCACCCGGGCTCGGGGTCACAATTCAGGGCCGAGCCCTGAGACCTGGCCTCGGCCCCGCCTGTTGTCGGGGCTTGTGAGTGGGCACATCGTTTGAGAGGCAACGCCGAACTAAAATTCTATGTACTATTATGTGGTTAGTTGTATTCTACCGCACCCCACTTCATGGTACCTCCCATTCGCCAGTGCCTCCTCCCTTTCACCCAACGCCCCTCTTCTCCTTAGACTCAGCCTTCACGCCCTCACGTCCCCCATCGCCCTCCCCGTGCCCTTCCCGCCCCCACCCACGGGCACAAGCTTATGAAGGTGTTTCCTCCTGTCCCCCAAGCAGCGGCTCCTTCCCGCACGATCCGCACAACCGCGACGCCTCGGGGAGCGGCACGCGGTTCGCGGCGGAGGACGCGCCGTGCCCGTGCGAGGCATGTACGCGACGCCGCGAGAGAGCTGGGGAGGAATGTGCAATTGGAGCGCACGTTTCCGAGGACAGGGGCGCGTGCGGGGACCGAACAGGGAGCGGTTTTGGGGGGCAGGGTGAGACACGCTGAAAGGCGGGCGCGAAGACACCCCAGACGATGTACTTCAAGACAGGACGGCCTAGCAAGGGAGTTTCGCGGCGCGGGCGACCGCGAGCTTTATGTCCGCTCAGGCGGGTACGTGCGATTGACGTGGTGGACGATCCTCGATGGAGCGGCGCAGGGGTCTGGACAGCGCTGCTCCCGCGGGTGACGTCTATGCGTCGCTGGCGCGTGGAGGTGAGCAGCGGGGCGTCGCCCTCACCGGGCCGTCCGACTCGCCGCGGCTGGGCGCGGCAGGGGGTAACAGCATGCCACCCGCGCCTGGCCCTGGAACACTGCTACGTCGTACATCCACCCACCCCAGCACACACACGCCACCGCCGATGATGAAAGCAACAACCGCCCCCAGCGCCTCACACGCCGACCGCACCTCCCTTCACTCCACCGCGCCCGCACCCAATGCTGCACCTATCATCGCCCGTCCCGCACCGCCGCACCCCCTTAACCCCCCGCGCAGCCGCGCGGGAAATTCACGCAACGCGTCTTCGTGGACCCACCACCACCATTCCTCCCCGCCCCCCCCCCCGCCGAAACGAAACCGCGCACGTTCTCCCGCCCAACGCGTAACCCCTGTCGCACGGCGGCGCGAGCGAGTGACGCCCGTAAGTTACTTTGTGAATCGCCTGCTGGGCTGGCGTCGAACTACGACCGCGGGATGACCCATGAGTCGAGTGCCGGAAGTACAGCGGCAGGCAGCAAATCGTGGAACGCACTCACGGTGGCTATGGGTTCAAGCATCACGACTTGAGCCTTGATGACAGACACGCGGACATGCCGCGAGCCTATCGCTTTTGGCATATCCGTGTATACTTATGCGCATCGACACTGTACCGCGCTCGCGGGGGTGCGGTGGTGCAGTGGGACCACCGCGGCTGGGTGTCGCTTACTTGAGCGGCGCTCGCGGGTTCAAACTCCACCCTTGATTCCCCCACTAGTCATTACCCATTACCACTACTCCCGGCACACACTATTACCTACTACTTCAAAAAATATTCGGAAAAAACCGACTGTGTAACCCCGTTGAAACCCTATTGATGTCACAGGGGTGAAAGCTCCCCGTTCCAAAAACGGCCATCCTTCATTCTCAACAATATTGATGTCACTGGATCGGGCAATTGGGTGTTTCTCGCTTAACATCTAGGCCTACCCCTAGAACCCACGGTCCCATGGCTACGCTCAAACCTTACGAAACACTATTGCGTCACTACCCCAAGTTAGAAGGAATCGTCACACATTCCCATGACTAATAACAACGTGGCGGCGGGTGTTGAAGGGATGAGTGAGGCACGCGAGTCGGAGTGACTGAAGGGTTAAAAGTGGCATCACATGATTAGACTAGTCCTTTGTTTGTATGACTGGCTACAGTGCACCATAAGCGCCAAGCGCTTCGAGCACTCTAATTGACTAACTCACTCACTCACTACCGCGCTCGCGTGGAGTTTAAAATACACTCTACTGGAATATCAGCGTCCATCATGTGGATCGGGTACGTCCTGATCTCCCTCAGTTTACACTCATTTTAATGTGATGCCAGACTCCATCCAGGCCAAATACTGCTGATATACGTGCGCATTACAATAGGGCCTTGCCTACTCCCATCTGGCAGGGTGTTCGATGTAGTCATGGGCTTATGACCTTCGTGCTATGGGGCCAATGCATGGGCCGAGTCAGCGCACAGCCCAGGTGTGGGCAGGAGAGCCTTCCTCATCATACTTCTCTTCAAGTGCTGTGACAGCACTCCACCGGAGGAACGAATTACGTTTCTCAATGATGGCATTGTGTAGGCCAGGCACTTTTATATTGGATCCAGGAACCGCAATTGGGAGTATACTTCTGCTAAACAGAATAGCATCTCAGACACTGACACCCATATCCTGGACCACAGGACAGGCTGCTGCCTGTGATGAACAGCGACTATTATTATTGATTCTATATTTGCAAATGTGCATGTTGGGGTATTAGTTGGCACTGATGCATCCTGAGCCCTGACATAAGATGGTCTGGTGCATAAGGGTGTGATGATGGTATGGTATACCTCATAGTGTTTATAAATAACATAACTGAACACACTTTCAGACCAGATCAGGATCTCAGGCACGTGCACGCACATGCACACACATCAATGGAGTAGTGGTGCATTCATGAAGCAAAGTAATAACAGATTACAAACAAAGAAATTTTAAAGCTTCACAGCATATATTACTCTTCTATTAAGCATACGACGTGTGAAAGTTTGTGCCCCTTTGCCCCTGTTTGTCTCTGCTTTCTCTGTTTTTTTTTGGGAGCATCGGCTCCATTTGTCTCACTCTTCGTTCTTCTTTTTTGTCATTAAACCTTTTTGAGCTACAGGTCCATTTGTCTCACTGTCGCTTCATCATTTTTGCCGTGAAACCTTTCCGCGCATCGTCACCGTTTGTCTCACCGTAGCTTCTTCATTTTAGCAGTGCTGTTGCTTCATCGTTTTTGCCGTGAAACCTTTCTGCGCATCGTCACCGTTTGTCTCACCGTAGCTTCTTCATTTTAGCCGTGCTGTTGGTTCATCGTTATTGCCAACGTTGACTCGTGACCAGCCTTCACCGTTTGTCTCACCGTACCTTCTTCATTTTTGCCGTCAACCCTTCTTGCAACTTCTCAATTTCTCTCACTGTTGGTTCATCGTCATTCACACTACCATGCTGTCGCGAACCAAAATCCTGCAAATCTCTTGCCAAAATAAACAGCGTACCCGTCGGTCTCCCCCTCAACGCTGGCCCGACCGTCGCTGCCGGCAGTTAATCCGCCTACATCACATGACGCACACTACCGTGCAGTCGTCAATGAAAATCCTGGAAATATCCTGCCGAAATAAACAGCGTACCCGACGGTCTGCCCCTCACCGCTGGCCCCGCCGTCATTTTCGCTGCTCGCGGTTAATGCGTCCACCACCGATCCTCTCACGTGACCCAGGAAGAGGGAGGTAAGCGGTCGACTAACCATGTCAAGCTCTTTACATCACTCTATTTTCCAATATAGCAAGGATATTGACTGCTCTGAGTGGCTACTCATTGTGGTATCTTCTTTGTGTTTCTCCTTTCGCCTCTCGCAGGTGTCACATACAGATGACATCGCCAGTCAGTGTCTATGGTAAGGGGGCGGTTGCATTTGTGCAAGTGGGTTCATAACCATTCCCCAGTTATCTCCCCCCGTTTAATGCACTCCCTTCTTTAGTACAGATTTATTCTCAGTCAGGGACTTTACTTGCGGTCAGTTCACAAGAGGGTCTCGTTCGCGTAGACCCAAATCCGTGCAGCGCGAGCAGGAAGAGGTAGCTTACTCTAAATTGTGTCGATTTATTTCAGGTCAGACGTTGTGAGTAGTGTTTATATTTTTGCTTGCACCGACCACTTAACGCTGCTGCTAGCGTGGTATACCTCGCCATAATTCATGCTGCTCAACGCTCATTTACCCTTTCAGTCCAGGAAGTTAAAATGTTTCGTTCATTTGCACAAATTTCAGCTCCAAGACACGCAAGCTGCATCGCTTGGGAGTGGTCGATAAATCGGTTCACGGCGACCCCGTGATTCTGGATGTACCATTGGAAGACTTTTGGATCGACAGCTTCAACCGTGAGCTTTGTGAGTGGAAGCCACCGAATAATACGACAGCGGAGATCTTTGAAGACCAATGTCAGAATGTGCAGGGGTTGTCCTTACGAACCGGTGCACTGGATCTAGACATATGCGTCGGCCAGTATACGAAAAATAAGAGAGAATAAATAATCATTAGGAGAACGGTTTATATGAGTCCTCGGTCCAGGTCAGACATAAAATCTACAAGACAAAAACAGAAAGGGAGGGCGGAGGGCAAGCATAGACATCCGCTGTCATGATCAAGTTTATATTTTTTTTCCAGCGCCACTATTGTATCGTCGTGTAACAACTACCTGCGAGTCGACCCATCAGAGCCAACATGGGTATCTTCTGTACGAACATAACGGCTCCTCCCATTTTAGAGCCTCCGTGTCGGAACCGGCCCAACACAGCCAAGTCGAACAGACGCGGTGTGCTACAGAGAGGCTGCGCATGATACACAGCCGCCATGTAGCAGACCGCGACTATTTGACTTGGCTGCATCGGGACGGTTCAGAGGTAGTGAAAAAGGCTTGGTGCAAATTGTGGGAGGACCGCGGGAGGTCGACCACCTTTTTCATCCTTTGGGATGACATAATTTTTGCTTCCGGTGCCCTTCCCCTGTCTGCGCCTACCCGCCCTCCTCTTTCATCAGCCTCCTGTGCCCCTCCTCTTTCCCAAGAGTACACTACTCAACGCTTGAATGATGTGCTCATTGGGCTCGAGAAGAGTTCCAATAAGCTCTTCGTCTTCTACAAGGTAAGGAATGTGATAAATCTCAGCACGACAATATGTTTTCTTACAGTTTTAGCTGCTGCTAAGCACTCCTTGACCTGTGAGGCTTCCACGACCAGCCAGGTGAGTCCGGCTAGGGCGAGGATGAGGGTAGCTGACGGGGACTGGGCAGAGCACGAACGTTACCAATAAACGGCAATGACCGCATACAATGGGATGTGTCAACACGCACAGCATGACTTGAAGAACGGTGAAGACGAAGAACACGACTATCTAACAGATTCTAGACTATCCGTCAACACACGACATGTGCATGAAAGCTGAATTATAACGCCTACGAAACTGTGAACAGCATCACCGAAAGTTTGGGTGTATTTGTGGACGAGGTTACTAGGTGCGTACGGTTAGCTGCGGTGTGTCTAAGGGAGACCCTAATGTTTGGAATGTCTTAAAGGGTGGCACGAAGTACGGTCCACGCGAAGACCTGGAGGAGGCGATTTCATTGGATCGAGAAGCTCTCCAGCTGCGACCTGCACTGCATCCTGAACGATCCTCCTCCCTCAACCACATCGCAATTGCGGATGTCGCGTTCATCAGTTGCGCGGGGGTTGTGATCATGATATTCCTCTGCAGCACACTCGCTACTGCAACACAGCTACTCTGTTTCGCAACGTGGCCACGTGATGCAGCCAATACAGTCCCCATCGCTTCTCTTCTCTATGCCTCCATCCCTGGATGCAGTACCCGGGCTTTTATCTCCGCTCCTTTCATCCTTTGACATTCTATTATGTCCTCCAATGCACGCACCCGCTCCACGTCACCCTCCGCCCCCGTCAAATGCGCCCTGTCTCCTCCTCGCCACCCGTGCACACCCACCGCACCAAGCCACGCGCTCCCATCCCCGCCCAGCAGCGCATCCTCCACACACTCGCCGACCTCCGCCGCGCACACGTCCGTCTTCGATTTGGCCCTCACCCTAACGTGGCCGCGTGATGCAGCCAATACGGTCCACATCCCTTCTCTTCTCTGTGCCTCGATCCCTGGATGCAGTACCCGATCTCCGCTCCTTTCATCCTTTGACATTCTATTATGTCCTCCAACGCATGCGCCCGCTCCACGTCACCCTCTGCCCCCGTCAAGCGCGCCCCGTCTCCTCCTCGCCACCCGCCCACACCCGCCGCACCAAGCCGCGCGCTCCCATCCCTGCTCAGCTGCGCATCCCCCACACCCTCGCTGACCTCCGCCGTGCGTACGTCCGTCTTCGATTTGGCCCTCACCCTGGGGCTGCACGTGTGGACTGGATGGTCGAGTGGAACGTCGAGGCTGCGCACCGCATATCCGGAGAGGTACGCACCCAGCGCACCCAGCGCTACTCACCCCTCCCCTCACCCGCTCACGCATGTCTGCCCCTACAGTCCCCCCGCGAGCACGCCACACTGGCCTCCATCCATGATGGACGCGACATGGTGGGCCATTGTAGATGCTGCGCAAAGCCACGGGCAGTTGTTGGCGTTGATGTGTGTCCGGGCTTGCGCCTGTCACTGGTTGAGTAAAGTACGCTTACCGTACGTCCGACGTTACTGAACACTGTTCAAAGGGGGAAACTCGAGCTTCTCTTATCTATGCCTCCATCCCTGGCTGCAGTACCTGATCATACGGTCCCCATCGCTTCTCTTCTCTATGCCTCGATCCCTGGAATCAGTACCCGATCTCCGCTCCTTTCATCCTTTGACATTCTATTATCTCTTCCAATGCACGCACCCGCTCCACGTCACCCTCCGCCTCCCATCAAACGCGCCCCGTCTCTTCCTCGCCACCCGCGCACACTCGCTGCAGCAAGCCGCGCGCTCCCATCTCCGCCCAGCTGCACATCCCCCACACCCTCCCCGACCTCCACCGGCGTATGTCCGTCTTCGATTTGGCCCTCACCCTGGGGTCGCTCGTCGTGCACTGGATGGTGGAGGGGAATGTCGAGGCTGCGCACCGCATATCCGGAGAGGTACGCACCCAGCGCACCCTGCACAACTCACCCCTCGCTTCACCCGCTCACGCATGTCTGCCCCTACAGTCCCCTGCGAGCACGCCCACACTTGCCTCCGTATTATCGCCAGGCGGGTTTTCCAGTGCTGGCACCCATATGCGTGGGGTGCGTTCTCTCTCTCACACACCGTCCTATACTTACCCTACGCTGCAGAGGTGATCGTCTCGGTTATGCCTCGTTCGACGAGTAGGGAGGCAAAAAACAATGTAGTCTGCTATTAATACACATAGTTGGCTGAATGGTGAACTGCTTCGTCTCCTGCTTCAATTCGCTTTCACTATTGTGTACCCATCATCGGTACCTTCATCCATCGTTGTTGACTATTTCCAGTAAGTGGCCTCTCATGCATTGGATATGATTGGCGATATGCGTTAAAGCTTCCACAGGCACAGGAAGTGTCGTCACTTCGTACTCCAGGATTTCAATGTCTCTCAGCAACGGCAACGTGTGGTCTCTAGCAGAGAGACCGCGAAGATGGTAAGGAGGGTGCGTAGTCTCGAAGACTTCGATCAGTTGGTCCACTGCGGTCTCCATTGAGACTTTGGGGCGACTGGTCTGAAATAGACGTTAGCCATTCTCACGTGTGGAGTTAAGTTGTCATACGTTTCTACTCCTGCCCCTTTTCTCTGTTGCTTTAGTTGTGTGCCCGGGCATGTGAGTGGTTGATGTGAAACTGATTGAGTGGTAGTAGGGGTTCTGGATAAGTATTTATATTGTTTAGTTGATGCAAAGTTGCTGTCTTTCGGTTGTCTCATGTAGTGTCGTCATTGGAAATGTTTACAGATGAGACATGTCATTAGAATTTAAGTCATTACAAATCCAACCAAGGTTCATGGCTGTAGAATGGATGTGCCTATCTGAAACATACTTACAAATGTGATCCGTGTTTTGGGTGTTCTGGGTTGGTGCATGATATGGGACATGATCACGTGATTTCAGGAGTATAAGTTCACAGTCCAGGCCATAGTTTTTGTACTATACATATGTCTACCGTCAATCTAACTGCCAATTTATGTCTTACTGGGGGTCGTCGTCAGACGGCGTCTCCTACTTACTACTGTCATTATAATACTGTCTTGCAGACCTGCCATGAGGATGTGGTCATCCCCGTCGACCTCCGTGTCTATAGTCCTCCTGGGGAATGTCTGTTGCCAGATAACACTGTTGCCCACGTTGTCGGCCGTATCTTTGCCCCCCCATCTTCCAAGATTTTGATGGATGTGTTATCTATTGTACCATATCCTGGAGATCCAAAGGCCGACAATTATGAAGATAACATTCTAGATGACACATCTGTGGCCATTTGGGGGGTGGGGGCTGTCATCAATAATATGGAGTATGGAGCAGATTCTAAGACGCACTTTTTTAACTTGGCTGTCTCTGACTATGTTCGAGATGGCACAAAGTCGTTCATGTTGGGGTTCGTGTCTTATCTGTTTTTTTTTTTGTGGTGTCAGTGTTCACTTTTGGGTGACCAGTTGTATTTATGATGGCAACTCTGTTCGTTGGAGGCGCACCCCAGCTCCTAACATAAACACTGCAATTTATGTGTATGGGTTGCTGAAGGATGTTAATGAGCAGGGGAACCTGTCCATTGTTGTGGATCATGTTGCTTTGAGCCTTGGGTCTGGAACAATTGCTGGGAGGGGGGGAGGTGGTCCAGACAGGGGTGATAAAGGCAGTCGCCATCGCAGGAAATTCGCAGCTGCAGCTGTTGATGAATATAGGGCAGATGATGTCAATCAGAGGGATGACACCAGCATGCCTGCCACGTACAGCCCCTCGAAGGAAACTATGGCATCTGTGGCTGATGATTCCTCCAATTTGATGACTAGGAGTGGTAAGCGTCGTGCAACGTAGACGCCTTAACATATTTTGTCTTAGTGTTTACATGTATTTTTTGACATCCATGTGTATTCTCTGGAGATTTGTAAATTTATTATTGTCTGTGATACTTCTTGAGGATGGCATGCATATGTATTCTCAGCAGATTTATGTGGAAAGAACTGACCAGGAGGATGTGATAGCCTGGATGACACCTACACCTCAGTGCATTGACTGATGGTTACAGGTGACATCAGACTAGGAAAACCATTAGTAAATACCATAAGGAAATCAGGAAGCATCACTCATTTCAAGAACACATCGATGCAGAAACCATGTGTCGTCCGGCTCTCACCCTACCGGGCATCCCGGGCAGGTATCAGTTGTGGGTATGTCTTGGATGCGAGCACAGAACAAACAGGCCTGCAGATCCCTTGCCTACGGATGAATTACTATTCGAACACTGCGCGCCTAGGAAATTAATGGCCAGCTAACCAGGAAAATATACTGCATCTGGTCGCCGCGGCTGATACCTAGGCACGGGAAGAATGATCACATGAGAGTTGGACCGAATAGTTACTGAGCACCCACACCCCACTGGTATCATGCACCTCTCACGTGCGAGTCACAGTACACGTCCACAACACGTCCACAATCACTTCGAGGCTGCCATAGGGCTAGGCGCTGTACCCGTATGGGCCGTATATATGGCTGCTGTATGGATCCGTACCTACCAAAGCTAGGTTGGGGACATCCCACCGTATGGTGACAGTACGTATGACCTCCGTATGAGGCCGCACAATACTACATAGAGGAAAAGTCACCCAACATGGTACTTATTAGTTCCAATTAGTAGGGAGGGAGTCAATGTATCCGCACAAGTTGTATCTCTAAACATTGACATAGTGGTTTTCAAGATAATAATCCACATATTTCTGTACTATAGGACATTGGGGATGGAAACCGCACGATATGGAACGAACGACGTACAAATCATACATCAAATGTGACCGCGACTTTTATCTAATATACAGCTTCGCCAACACAAGGCGTGCAGTAGGTAGAAAATGAAGGCGCAGGAAATGGTTATGTGAGATGTGAATGTGACAGGCGGACGACGCGAAGCTAAATGAAAAAAGGACAATCAAGACACATTGGAGACTGAATCGATTAGGTATCGTACCACCTAAGGGCCCCTTCCATTGTTACACATTTTCTGTAAACCATGTCAGGATTTTAAAGTCAATAATCCACATCTTTCTATACCTGCAGGATTTTGGCGATGTACTGTGGGAGATATAGAACGGAGGACATACAAATAACTGTTCAAAATAGTCCCAGGCGATCAAATCCGAGGTCCCTATCCAAGCTACAGCTTCGCCGACACAAGGCATGGGGTAGGTAAGGAACAATGCCTGAGGAAAAAAACGACGTATCACGCATGATGCAAAGGGGCTAGGTGGAAGACGTGAACCTAAATGAAACATGGACAAGTAAGATGCCTTCGTAGTTGAATTCGACAAGACATCATACCATGTCAGGGCCCCTACGTTGCCGCTCTACTACCATATTCTGGCAGAATATGTCGCATATCACATCTGATTTTCTGTAGACACTCAGAGGCAGCATACTCTCTTCATGGATACTAATCGTATGTGAAGTTTTCGGCGCACAAACAGGCGTCCAAAAGGTTAAGAAATTTGCCATACGTGTGTGATGACGAACGTCGCTATGCAGAAGACGAGGGTCGAGGAAGCTGTCACAGTGGAGTCATCCAAGGCGGTTGCGGAGGTTGTCAGCATGGAGTCCTCAAAGGAGCTTCAGGAGGTGTCGCAAAAGTGTGATATAAAGTATTATTTAGTCATGGGGAAAGTCTAGCAGCTCTGAGAATACATGACAGGAGTTATAGATGCGTGCTAGAGACGTCTAGGATGGACGCTATGTTTGACATGACATGCTGTAGTGCACGTGGTATAAATCACGTGATAGATGTGACGAAAGAGTCCCCGGAACCGCCTCTGCTCCAGGCGTGCCATGCTTTAGGCATGGCGAGACCGCGGGGATATGATCCACTGTTGAGACCCAAGAGCGCGAGGGGAGAGATTGTGCACGGGGGGGACAACTTCGCATGACTGTGACGGTGGGATCGGACAGATACATGTGTGATACTTCGGGGTACAGGACACAACGGGACAACTCCAGAGACTCAGAGGAACAGACGATCCAATGCAACAGGGTGCGAACAGTCAGATGCCAGGTGATGTACTGTTGAGACGGCATATCGGTATATGCGCGATGCTGCCACTGTACCAGGCTATGATGGGTCCACTCAGCAAGTGAGCACCAGAGGGCTATGGGGTCGTACACAGGCATTGCAGAAGCGTGCTTATTCCTACCTCAGTGCTATAACCGTAGTGGAAGCCGTCAGCGAACCACTCCAATTCGTCCACAATCTTTTCAAGGTATCCAGCGAAGTCATAACAACCTGTTCCTGCGGACCTTCACAGTGAGTTAGACAGAGCAGGTTTAAATCCAAGCCTCCGCCAGAGCTCACATAGGTATGCAGGGGTTTTCTAATTTGCTGCAACGGACCGGCTTGGGTTAGAAAGAGGGCGATGACGCGTAAAACCAATAACTTCTCCCGTAGGACGCGAAGATTACACGGGGCTGTGTCCGGTTACTAATGCTGAGACAACGCTGTATAAACTGCAACCCTTTCTTTAAGACATCACATCCTTACCCTCGGACTTTATCGGAGTGACGACGTTGTCTCATCCAAAGATAGGGGCGCGATCTCCGGCAAGTTTTAGTTGATGAACCTTATCATTCAGATGGTCCGCTGAGTCATTCGCCTGTATGGCATTCTCAGATGAGTAATCGACATGGGCCACGTCGAGATTTTATATAATGATCGTGTTCCCGTTAGCAGTTCGCAATCTTAACATCTTCATGACCTTTGAAATATACACGGAATTCCAACGGAGAGGACCCATTCATGTACGTCTTCTTTCAGCCAATGAGGGTTACCTGACCTTTTCGTACAGCTTCACGTGTTCTTCTTCGACGAGGGGAGATTCATTACACGTTTACATCTATTCTTCACAGATCCCAATGAACACGGGGTGATTGTCCATAACTACAACAAACAATCTCTTTAATCTGGTCACATCCAACTCCTATCTACAATAACATGGCTTTCTCTTCTACAATCACATGGGCTATCGGCAATATCTCATCACCCAGTTTTGTATGGGGGCAAAACCGTGGAGGACGGATACATGATTGCCCTTATTGTCACTTAGTCCTTTTGACAGGTGAACGAGCAGGGTTTTGTTGTGGGGATCGAGGAAAACGACTGCATGACATTAAGCCACTTCCTCCGTTGCCTGAAGAGTTCAATGTATTCACTCATGACCCCAACATTTCATCTTCATCGCGTGTTTTAAACTTGATCTACTCTTTTGCTTCTTTGGAATCTACATCAGACTTCCCTGGACTACATGGACCTCCAGGTTTTTTCTCTGTTCAAGGTCGACTTTATCACCGCCTACGACCAAAACATCAGAACTCCGCTATACGATGGTTATTATACGATGGCTTTCTAGCCTCTCAAGCCCCTCATCAAAATTGGTTTCATTCGTTATCACGCGTCTGGACGATTGCAATGCGTGATGCATTGCTACGGGTTAATCCGTTTGTTCATGCATTGCGCCAACTGTCGTCCATTCAACCATCTATTTATCCTGAAGCATCCATCATCCTCAAAGAATCATCGCCTTCAAATGAGGTGATAGCTTCTAAGACACACGTCATACTTATACTTACAGCCGTTTAGATTGCGGCTATTATGTCTTTTCGCAACACTACCCAATCTGATGTCCATTCACGGTCTCTCACAGTTGCCAAGACCTATGGACATAATCAATCTATCCCCACCATTAGCCGTCTCTGGGAACCATTGGTATATCCCCTGTTTTTCCCACATGGCACTCTAGGCTAGGGTGTAAATGAAGGCTTGGGTGTTTCTGCATCTGATGGTGACACAGAGAGTGTCTCTACACAGATGTGGTACTACCATGGCACACTCCTTCGTGAACCTCGGTTTCAACTCTTTGGCCGTCTATGCAATGAATATATTGTCGATATGTTCACTTGCGACCTAGAATGTAGACTGAACTACATCCGTCACAATCAACAAAAAGCGTCTCAAGATCGGGGTTCATCTACTAATAACATCTACTTACCTGCATCTTTCTTGGTTCAAGAAAATGGGCCTCCGAACAGATTTCAGATGCTCTTGCCCTAGCTGCGACATATGGACCGCCTACATTCTTTATCACTATGACATGCAATCCTCAATGGCCTGAAATATCCCAGCAGTTGCGTCCTGGGCAAGGATTTGAAGATGCACCTTTAATAGTTTGTCGAGTATTCAAGCGGAAATTGGGTCACTTTCTGTCAACATTATCATCAATGTTTCCAAATGCAGGTCGGCGATTATATTTGATATACTGCATTGAGTTTCAAAAACGCGGGTTACCCCAATGTCATATTCTCATCAAATTTCAATCCGAGTGCATCACACCTGATGACATCAACAAAGTCATTTCCGCAGAAATTCCCTCTAATGATGAAGATGCCGCTCTGATTAGAACCCATATGCTCCACCATCATCCTCCTCGTAACTGGCCTGCATCACGTTACTGTCAGCGTGAAAATAATGGACTTCGCACTTGCAGGTTCAACTATCCACGCCAACTTCAGGAAAATACAACCTTTGATGATGAAGGCCGGGTATTGTATCGACGTCATATGCCTGGAGATGAGATGGTGGTTCCTCATTGCCTTCCATTAATCCGGAAATATCGATGCCACATCAACTTTGAAGGTGCAAGTACAGGTCATTTATTTCAATATATTTTTAAATACATACACAAAGGTAAGTTCCTAGTGTATTCTTTCAAGCTATTTCTAAACAGATGTAGGTCCTGATCGCACATGGGTACATTTGAGAGACACCTATGATTCATCAGTTGATGAAATTGCTGAGTTTTAGGATGCGTGTTATTTGTCAGCAGGGGAAGCTGCATGGAGAATTTTGGGATTTCACATAACAAGCAAAGAACCTGCTGTTACAGCTCTTCCCATACACACCCCTGATTCAACATGTTATCATCAATATGATCGATCCTCACAACCTTCCAGCTCCATGTCCAAGCTTGACCATTATTTTTCATGTCCCTATGGGTCTTTTCATGACGACAACAATGTTGAACAAAGTTTTGCCAACCTCACTTACACAGACTACTATCGCCTTTTTCGTCTTCAAAAATTCAACTGGGATAATCAAAACAACTCCCGGTACTACATGGAAAAACCCAACGTCCTCGGCCAACCTATGATGCATGTCATTCTTCGTAAACCAAACAAGCCCCATATCACAAGACTACAACCCATCCGGCCATCTGAAGGAGAACATTTCTATATCCGCTCCCTTTTATTACACCTCCCAGCTATATCCTTTGATGACTTGCGTACCATCCAGGGCCACTTACTGCCTACATTTCAAGAATCAGCTCTAAATCACGGTTTATTTGTTGATCAATCAGAAGGAGACTCATGCATCTCTGAGGCCATTCAAACTCTAAACACTCCACGGCAAATTCACCAATTATTTGTCCATCTCCTTACCAATGACTGTTGCCCTCTACCAATTAACACATGGCACTCATTCGGTCATGAATTATCACAAGACTTCCTCCACCAACAAGGTGGTAATGTTGACTTAGCACAGACAGCTGCTCTGACAGAAATATCAAAAAACTTGGATGAACATGGACGTCAATTGTCGGACTTTGGATTACCTGAACCACGTTTACGTGGAACAGAAATTGAACATGAGTTACGGCAATGGTCAGCAAACATCCCTTTGCTGCATCATCGGAGTCAAATATGTCGTGCATCTTTCACGGATGAACAAGAAGCAATCTTTTCTGAAATTGAACAAGCGGCTAACTCTAAATCTCCACTGCTATTATTTGTTGATGGACCGGCTGGCCGTGGCAAAACATTTCTTACAAACACCATCTGCAACTCACGTCGTCACCTACGTGAGATTGTTCTGCCCACTGCAACTTCTGCATTTGCTGCACAAGTTTACCCTGGAGGTAGAACCACGCACGCTGCTTTTAGAGTATATAATTTTGATTCCATTACACTGCTTTGAGGACTTACACATTTGGTTGCAGGTACCTGTCAATGATGCATCTGAGTTCTTACTATCGCCTATTGACCCTGATGACCCACGAGGACAACTACTCAAAGAAGCCTCTATCTCCTATGGCTAATCGTGCAGTTCTCGCCTGTGTCAATGAAACTCTACAACGCATCATGCAGAATGACATGCCATTTGGAGGAAAGATTATCATCCTCTTAGGTGACTTCCGTCAAACATGTCCTGTGGTGCGAAAAGGTTCCAAAATGGATGTCATTGATGCATCCATTCGCAGCTCTCCCCTCTGGAATGAGTTCCAAGTCCGTTCCTTGACTACTCCAGTGCGCCACGCGATGGACCCTGGATTTGCCTCTGCTATTGATGACATTGGCAACGGCCCTTCTGGCAATGTTTCTTTGGACATGATTCAACATATCACATCTACTACAGATGCTGTTGACTTTGTATTTCCACCGGAGGTTTTGGCAGACCCCACTCAATGCCTGACCCGTTCAATTCTTGCACCAACAAACTCACAATGTGACATGTATAACTCCATATGCCTTCACAGGCTGAACACTTTGGAAAAAATCTACACTGCAGCAGACTCTATCAAAGCGACTGATGACGTTAACCTCCTCTCACCTCAAGGCATCCTTGACTATGTAGCCCGCCAACACCACCTGGACTGCCTTCTCATACGCTATCTATCAGACTTGGAGGAATTTACCGCTTGATGCGTAATTTGTCAATTGGCCATGGCTTGGTCAAAAACTGCAGAGTAGTCGTCACTCAATTGGGAACAAAGCTCATCACTGTTAACTCCCTCCGTGTCCATGCTGGACTTAATTGTGTTGATAAAGAGAACATCCTCCTTCCCCGTATCACCTTCTCTTCTTTATTGCCCTCCACCCGCCACACTCTTCTTCGCAAGCAATTTCCTTTATGTCCCGCATATGCAACCACTTTCAACAGCTGTCAAGGTCTTACCCTGGATCTGTTGCCATAGACCTGACAACCCCCCTATTTAGCCATGGGCAACTTTACACTGCTTTATCACGGGTTCGACATAGACTGGACGTTCGAGTACGTTTTCCTTTACATGAACTACAGACACAAAACATCGTCTACAATGAAATTGTCCTCTAACTCTCCCACATCCGCTAAAGACTCGCCGAAGCGAAGCGCAGGCGAGGCTTGTATATATATATGCATATGTATCTACTATTTTTGACAGTATGGAGTGGCCAGAGTGAGCAGATCACCACAACTTCTAAGGTGACCAATTGCAAAGTGCTGCAATAGATTGGAAAGGTGAGAATGGGATGGTTAAGGTGAGTTGTTGCATCTTGATTGCTGTGGGGTTTGTATTTGGGTTGCATCTATGATGCATTAGTTTGCATGCTATCCTTAAGCCTCTGCTGTTCTTCCAGATCCTATCAAGCTATTAATCAGTGCCTGTTGGAGACCCAAATCACTCACTGGACACAACAGGGCCCACCAGTTCTTCATCTCCAGAATATCCAGTTGCCCAAGGGAACTCCTCTAACTCTATCCCAGGTGACCTAGCTTCTTCGGACAGATGGAACTCCTGATCAGCCACATGGTTTTTCAAGGTCTGTGCATGAAAGGTCTGTGGGTTCCCAAATTCAGCCACTATGGCATTGTGAATACTTTGTCTGGCGGCTTGGAAGGTGGAGAATGACAGAGTGGGTAATGAGGGGCTGATAAGTTGTGTGTGTCTCTCTCTGAGAGATAGGTGAAAGCGGCAGATGATAATTACTGACAAGCTGTATGTGCATGGTTAGTATGATCACATGTCTGTCTCATTGAAAATATACCTGTTCTGAAGGGGGCTTAAGATGCCACCAATGCTTGGCTTTATACAACAAAGGAGCTGAAATTAGCCATTTTTATTATCAAGATCAATGTCTTACGTACCCTCAATACCTGAAATGTAAAAGAAGAGAGAGTCAGCTGTCAAAGCTTATCAGGTTTATAAGTAACAAGACCTTAGATATGATAGCATTAGCCACAGTAATGGTAAGCACAAATCTGAATATGAATCAGACATATGAAATATCATAGGAATAATGTTCCATACCCATATCTGAGAAAGCCTTACCTGATATTAGTGATATGTCCATATATATATGCAATATGTTATATGCTCACCTTGGTAAATCACTAGACTAATGAGAGATTTCTTATCCCAAATATCACCTTTCCTCCAAAGCCGCAGGGTTTCAATTGAGCTCAGAATGGTTACTATCACAACTCCAGTGTCAAAAATGATTACAGTAACATTACCGATGGTGGTCACTGTCAAAAGTATTCAGAGACAAATCAGGCAAATACAGACACCTAGAGCTTACCCCTGCAGAGGCTGTTAGTATAAATCTATGCAGAAAGCCTAGTCAGTACTGACAAAACCACTATATTAAGTTGTGAACTAGTGAGATTGCAGTTGTTCCAAACAGACAGGTACTATATCCAGTGAAATGAATTTACACTATTTATATGAAGTCTACACAGGGGACATACCACTTGAGTGATAATAGCACCAAGCATAAGCAGCCCAAGAACACCTAAAACTCTTTGATTCTGAAGGGAAATAGCACAGGTGCGAGCTAGCAGTAGGCCTAGACAAGTAAATTGTGTTGATCTTTCTACTTTAGAAATATATGGGTATAATCTCTCACCCTGTACTCCAATGAGAGAAAGAACAGTGCAAGTACAACTGAGGTGAAACATAGCAGTACATTTCCTCCAAAGATATGAGTCTCTAGATTGCTCTTGCCTGAGGATGAAAGTCATACTAGATGCTCATTCAAATCAGTAGGGGGGTTACTCATGAGAACAATAGATGCAATGCACCTCAGCGGAAATGTTAGATAAGTTAACATATATCTCAGCAAGAAACGAAACCAAGGCATGTAACGAGCAAGTAAATACAGAATGGTGCCGAGCCTGACGGTCTTGCACCAAATGTGGCTGACCTCAGATGGCAGTGTGAGAAGCGTGTCGAAGAAGAGTAGTGCTGTGTAACAAGGTATGGAGCTCGTGGATTTAGACGGGACATGTACACATACCAAGCCCTGCGAAGATGGCCAAGTTGATCGCAAAGCTAGTCCAGGTAAGTTGTTTTGCATCGCACTCAATGCAAGTACGGACCTGTCTGATAGTCCCTGGATAACAGCCGAGGCGTCCACCTGAGACATGATATAAGAAAGCACTGGGATGCAGAGGAGGGACTAAATGTTGCGTAGCGATGTGGGGTTGGAGTAGGAAACCGCGGAGGGTGTCTATATATAAGATTCTGTCTATGGGTGCTGCCAGGCCAACAGATATTCACACCATCGCTGAAGCATGCCACAATTTGCAATGCGGATGGGGTTGATAGAAGAACAATATAAAAGAATTAAAGTTAGTAATACAACAAAGAAGCATCATCCAGGGAGTACTTGGCTTCTCGTCAGGAGTTGGTTACTACCCTGGATTTGCCTGATGGATTTAAAACCCGTTGTCCTGTAAGGACACTTGGCACTCATTGTCGACTCGTTGTGCGGTGTCAGCATAACGACACATGAAAACCAACTCCGGCAAAGCTCACTGTTGTGAATTAAGATCACGCATCTCCAATGGGTTACGATGGGAACACGAGGAAGTCAGACGGTATGACAGATCTAGCTCAATCGCCAGAGTTCATGTATCTGTAATTCTGTAGCGACGTTGAATGGTCTCTGCAGGCATATCAGATCAGCCTTGTGTCAATGGGGTGGATATAGCGACACGAGAATTTTCTCAGTTGGCGGCATGTCCTGTGCGACGTGGGAAGAGGTCGTATAAAGAGATCATCAAATCTCGACATGGAAAACAACATGGTAACCGAGATATTGTGCATTCGGTGTATCGGCTGTGACGGCGATGTAGTGCTGTGAAAGCTCAGGAAGCCACTGAGGTGATCTGCGACATGTTTGCAGTTTTGTCTAGTGTGATATTATTAGAATGGGGACCATGCGAGCTAACGAGCATAAACGGTACCTGGCATGTTTTTTCAGTCATTCGATTATTCAGATTGGAAAAAATTGTAGCTGTCATGAATCATGTGAGCTCTCTTGGAACACCGGTAACTGGTGGGATCCAGAGTAAAACATAAACGACATCACCTAGATACACGACGCATTCCCATCGAATTTCATAAACGCTTATCGACCGGATACTGATGATTCTGAGCCAGCCAAGAGAGCTTTCGTCTCGTGTGGGCACTTCCACGCACCAAACAAAGACAAACATGCACACCGCCGCCCGACTCAGAGTAGCGTGACACAGTCCCGATCGAGGGTGGGTGCAGGTGAGTGCGAGTGCTGCAAATGGTAATTGCCAGTGTGGACTGCCGAAAGTCAGCGGCCGTTGATGCCGGGCGGCCCCAGGCCCGGAGAACCGTGTATTACTGCTAGGCCGGCTTCCGCGGCGATCAGGGAAAAGTGGTGTCGGAAGAAGTACTCCTTTTCCCTGGTCGGCGGCGGCGACGGCAGTGACGGCCACCGTCACTACAGCGTGCGGCAGCATGTAAGTCGCCAGGCAGTCTATAATAATAACGCCTCCTCATACTTGGAGATTGGTCGACTATTACTGTAATGACCGAAAGGGCATGGATAAGCTGGGGCGTTGGAGAACGCTTCTGGTCATCTGTTATCCGACGGTGTCTAGAACAACGTCGGACCATCCCTACGTGGGGCCAGATTTATAAAAATATAATCACGGATAAATCAGTCCCTCGACTTTCGCTACCGCTCTATTGACAAATTAACATAGAACTGGACCTACAACTGGGGAGAGAGCCTAACGTGGGCACGTCGTGTCGTGTCTCCCATTCTCACATACGTAGGTACAAAATCCAACGCCGCAGAGGAGAGCAAACGTCAGCCTCTTAGTTGTGAGTAGGGATTTCTTGGAGCACGGTAGACTATTATTGTTTAGGGAACCAAGCAATACGTGCTAATTTCCAAGCTGGCCTTGCTACCAAGAATGTATGTTCTAAGCATCATGTAAGTGTTACATGCCCTGGTTTTCCCAACCACATTCCCCACAAAACTCGAGTACTTAGGATCTCCCGGCGTCATCCTCCTTTAATGCACAGAATACAAAAAATATATCTGCCATCAATGCACTAAAATTAGAACCGGAATACCGTCGGGATCCCGCTTTCGCCAATCCAAACCTTATTATCTTAGCCTCCACTCATATCGTTTGCCCGTCGGAGTTCTGTGACCCGCATACATAGGCGAAAGGCTCAGTCCAAAATTTTCGTCACCCATCCGCAACCTCCATCTTAACGCGCCCAAACCACCTCTACTCTTGATCGTCCTCCGTGGAGACTACCTCGAAGTACGTCATGCGATCAGACAGACAATCTGATCCTTCGACAATCCATATATAATTGACTTACGTCTTCTTTCCCAGACCTAGACTTTGCTGGTCTCAAGAGTCATGCCTGACCAGGATCGAAACAAGACAAGAACTTCCCAGGCAAGGTACACCCCGTACTTCCGGCCGTAAGTTTGATACCCAATGCCGAATGAAGGCCTGCTGACGCTTGAGGATGCGCTTGCGTAGGACGTCGGCGTACGGTTCACGAGGGCTAGCTGGTCGTCCGGTCGCTACCGGCCACCACAACAGCGAGGGCCGTCATAGGTATGCAATCCTAGTCGCAGTGGAATTCCAATGATGACACAAGATGAAGTCTTGAGGGCCGCCCATACCCTGTTGCGCGGCGTCCGCCACTGTACCGCCCCACAGACGCAGCCACCCCCAGAACGTCCGGTCAGGGGTTCAAAGGCATAGGTATTCGCATCACAGTCACGATGAAAACCACATGATGCCACATGTCAGGTCCTCGGGCTATGTACCCAACAAAACATTCCTAAACAGAAAACTATCCCTCACCTCAACCGGATGCTCGTCGAGTAGGATACCCATCTGGACCGAGCCATGTTCTCTGCCCACTATCTGCTCGACGTGAAGATCCGGGCGGAGCTGCGCATAATCAGAGGCAAGGAGGAACTGCCGCTTGAAATCATCGGTACAGAATCCAGGCTGAGACGGGCTCTGGATTATATGTGGCACTGCCCAGCATGTGAATACCGTAGCAGTGCGTCGAGTACCGGCAGGGAGGGGGTGGCCCGCCACATTCGTTTTAGACATCCAGAGATCACCAATCCCAACGAGGCTTGGCAAATGGGCCGGGATTTGAAGACACATCCTGTGGATATTGTGACGGATATTCTCCAAGCGTAGAGTGGGGGGATCGATAAACATCTATTCAAGGTACCTGCGGTCCTGCGGCCCTGCATAGCATGCAATAATGTTGTATTTTCAGACGATACCAAGTTTTTGTCCTTTGTGTAATTCAATTTAATCAAGTGTTATAATTACTTTACTAGAGTGTCATTCCCGGGCATCCCCTCGCGCTTCAAATTGCTTCATATTGCTGCATCTGCATGTACCTGTATCTAGACATGGGATTAGCATGACGCCTGGCAAGGGCTGTTTGATCCGGTATTATTCAGGTGTCGGCCCTGTTTCCCTCAGAGTTTTCTTTAGCACATCTCTAGTACCTATTGCTACAGTAAAGATCAAATAAGGCGTGGCCAGTAGGAGAATTCATGAGCAGCGAGAATATCAGTGCTAGGAACGGTCTGTCGATAACGGCTACTAATGAATCACAGCCGGCTCTGCCTGTTGTTCTGCAAGGCATTGATTCCCGATTTATTCTGAAGCACGTCAACGGTTGGAGTCTTCTTCGCTCAAACCACCGCGCGTATCTAGTACTACTTGCAAGTTACTGTAATAATGAATGGCGTTAGGACGAGAAAATCGTATACCTGTTCACGCCATGCCGGGACTCGTGATGATATCCAGGCTTATTGCATTCGTTATGCACCCTGTAGATCTCTCGGAGTCAGAAAAAGCCAATATGGTAATGATGGATTTGATTCAGTCTCTTCACCGGTTAGGGCACGGGGGCAAAGTCCGGAGTTTATTATAACTTTGGGTTAGTCATCACTAAAAGCGCGTGCTGGTGGCGTGACCTTGTCACACATGACACGTTTCACCAGGACGCGCCAGACTCTCGATGTACGGTCATCCTGTTGGAACTGCACTACGATTAGCTCAGACGTTCAGGAAGGAGGTGAACGACTGAGGGAAAGAGGGGTTGGCGGCGGTTGAAATGAAGAGAGTAGATGATAGTTGGGGATAAAGAAGATGATATTCGACCAGCGAGTCTCAGGAAAATATACAGTGGCTGTAGCTACTGTAACTAAGGGATTCGGTAGGAGATGGAAAATGGGAACCACGAGTGACCATAGAATGATAATGGTTGAGCGATTGTATTCAACAGACCCCCCCGAGCGAAACGAATCAAAAAGAAATATGATGGGATACAGGAGGGGATGATCACAACATGCCTAAGTTATGAATCAAGAAACGGTGTTGAGCCAAAGGCAGAGCCTTCGTGAAAACGTCGGCAATGTTTTCAGCAGACTGACGTAGGTGATCTCGGCGTCACCGTGATCGATGAGTTCTCGGAGCCAATGCCCCTCGACGTGGAAGTGTTTGGTGCGAGGGTGATGGGAAACGTCCTGGAGATTGGAGATCGTCTGCATGTTGTCACAATAGATGTGGATCGGACCGGCAAGGGGCAGCCCAAGTTCCTGGAGGAAATGGCGGACCCACAGGGCGTGCTTGGCACCAGGGATCAAGGCCATAGACTCGGACTCAGTTGTAGACAGAGCGATCCAGGTTTGATACCCACGCGGTAATACAGCCATGATAAAAACAGATAAAACCCCCCACTGAATGAGAGTCAGCTAGACCCGCGAATTTGGCGTTGGAATAGATCTTGATGAGGGAGGAGCGGCGCAACACAACGCCTGTTGGGGAATCAGCTGTTCAACTAGCTACAAAGGGCTCATACTGGTGTATTTCCACTTTTTCACAAGTTATAGCATATACACGAAGCTATAAGAAATTGTGGGAGTATTTCAAACATCCCTCCATCGTTCCTCCATTTTTCCATATTTTTCTGCAATTTATTTGGCCCAAACTGCCTTATTTCTGCTATTGCAGAGTTGTGTGTCCATTTGCACCCACAACTCTGTCACGGACTTTCCATTTCAAACTCCGCCGGCCACCTCGGCGGTACCTTAATTTCGGACTTTCCGGTCACTCAAGCGCCCACAAGTCCGGCAGGATGGCTCTCCCAGTAATTCCAGCTGAGCCTCAATCTGTTGCTATATGCAGCCATAGCAACTATGCAGCCTGTTTGGCTGAACCAAACAGTGGGGATCTTGGTCAGTCATGACAACAAGGCTGTATCAGGCTGTGCAAGGCAGTGCTAAGCAGTGCCCTTGGCTATTGTGGCTACAGAGCACGAATTGGCTCAGGTTTGCTTACTAAGCCTCTGAGTGCAGTCATAACTGAAGGTACAGCCTCAGTGACTCAACCAAACCAGGCACATCTTGGAGAGTCAGGAGTACATAACTCAACCAAGCTGTGCCAAGTCACATGACTCTGATCAGTGAGTCATTCCTGACAAATCAAGCTGTGATTGGTAGGAAACACTGTGAGTCATCTGGAAACACCCAGAACCTTCCTATACTTTCTTCCAGCTTCCACAAGCTGCTCTCCCCATTCCATTAATAGATAGAAGGTTCTACCTGCTTACTAAGCTCATGTACATTACAATATAAAAGGAGGCCCTTTTGCCTGCCTTTTCATCAGCCAATCTACCATCTTCTATCCAACGCACCTTGCGTGACTTGCCAGCTTGCACAGCTTACCAGGCTGCTAACCCCAGCTAGGGTTATTACACTTGCTTAGTGTATTAATTCTCAGTAAGTAGTTGCTTTTCTACTTAGCCACCCAGACTAACCCTCTAGGTGAAATTCTGCAGAGTGAGGTTGTCAATCGATTTTCTTGCCAATTAGCACTCCAATACCCGAGACGATCTGATCAGTCGATTTTCCTGTTCAGAGACTTTCACAAGTCACTACCCAAAAACCAGTCACTCGTTTATTGCAGTGCGTTGACGTTAATCGGGTCAGCCCACTTACAAACTCTCCTGCGAAAGCCATTCCTCTCTTTTTGGAATACTTGGACCCCGATAGTCGTCCTCGAACCTACAAACTAATAGTTTGTTATTCATTACGCCAGTAGTGTCTAATATTCTTGCAGTTTCGTATACGACACATTCTGATAGACCAAGGCGTTAGCTCTAACACCAAAGTCTTGAAGGGTTCCAAAACAACGCCGAGTCGCAAGTGCCCTTCAAGTAACGTATAACGCGTTTAACCGCCGTCCAGTGAGCCTCACTGAAGTCGTGCGTATGTTGGCTCAGTTGCTGGATGGCGAACGCGATGTCGGGGCGGGACCCTAAAACAGCATACATCAAGGAGCCAATGGCTTGGGCGTAAGGTGCGTCTGGTGTGGGATCCCATCAGAGCGTGGCTCCAGAGTTTTGATGTCATGCAGGACGGGAGTGTGACTGGCGGTGCTTCGTCCAGATTGAATCACTGGACAATGACGTCGATGTAATGGCCTTGGGAGAGTTTAATGAAATCGTGGTTTGGGTCAATCTCGACCCTGATCCCAAGGATCTTGAGCATCTCGCCTACTGGCGAGTCGTCGATGTAAATAGTGATGATGGTGAGCCGGTCGCTGGTCTTTTTGTAGAAAACACAGTCATCTGGGTGACACCACGTGAACCCATCATTGAGCAAGACTGTCGTGAGCTTCTTGTATCAGGAACAGCCTGACTGCTTCAAACCGTAAATAGCCCGGTGCAATTTGAGCACGTGACCTGATCCATCGTCAAAGCCGTCCGGCTGGCGCATGTATATCTCCTTATCTAGAGTAGAATTAAGATACGCACCTTTGACATCCATCATCTCGATCTCCCATCCCTTTTGGATGGCGATAGCAAGGATGAGCCGGAGACTGTCTAATTTGACAACCAGTGATGTGACCTCAAAGTAATCCATGCCGGATCGTGGTGTGAACCCCTGCGCAACCACCCTCGCTTTTCCGAGGTCAAATTTCCCCTCTGCATTAGTCTTAGCTGCGTACACCCATCGGCTGCCTACCACATTCTTCCCTGCTGGTAACTCAACCAGTGTCCACGTGCCCACCTCTGCATGCTGCTCCATCTCAGTCTCCATGGCTTTCTGCCATATTGGGTAATCTGCGCGGTGCAGCGCCTCTGCATAGGACGTGGGCTATGTCACGATCTCCGTTGCTGACAATGCCCACTCTCCCTCATGTATGTGGCGGTAATCAGACACGGGTCTACCCGCGATCCTGGTGCTGCGCCTCGGATCCGCCTTCGGTTCCTCAGCCACAGGCACAGCAGCGGCCTCCACTGGAGGCACGACAACTGGTGCGGGGCTGGGCCGGCTGGGCGGCCCTGGTGGTGTTCCCTGCAGGCGCCCGACCACCAGGTCGTCGTCATCAGGGATGGGATGAATGGTGTTTCGACATCATCGAAGATGACGTTGCGGGAGGTCTGGATGTGGTGCGTGTGGACATTGTAGAAGCGCCCATGCCTTAGCATTGGGTGCGATGCCGGTAAAAACATGTTGCTCGGATTTGGGCTCTAATTTAGTACGACACTGGTCCAGGACTTGGACCCAGCATTTTTTACCAAATTCTTCCAACCTCCCAATGTCAGGTTTCTTGCCAAAAAAGGCCTCAAATGGCGTCATGTCTGCGCCAAGGGCTCGAGTGGGCATCCTGTTCTTGATATAACAGGCGTAGGCGACGGCTTCCGGCCATAAAATCTTGGGTGCTTGCTTTGCAAAGATCATGGCACAGGCATGTTTGAACAAGGTGCATTCAGGCGTTCAGCAATGCCATTCTGGGCTGGTGAGTAAGGGGCGGTAGATTCCATTATGACTCCTCTCAGGGCGCAGAAATCTCTAAATGGGCTGTTAATATATTCTCTGCCTCCATCGCTGGGCAGGTGGTTACGCAGGTGCCCAGTTTGTGTTTCAACCAGGGCGGCGTATTCCTTGAAATGATCAAGGACGCCATCCTTGGTGTGGCTAAAATAGATGGTGGAATACCTGCTTTTGGCATCGGTAAACGAGTAACAATACCGTTCCGGCGCCGGGCCCTCTGTATTCGCCGGTCCCCAAACGTCGGAGACGGTCAGATCGCCTACCACTGTAGCAGCGTCTTCCGCCCGTTTGGGGAACGGTTCCACGTGATGCTTGCCCTGAATGCAAGAAACACATTGTGTCACCGGCGCGGCCATGTCTACATCCATCCCGGTGACAAGATCGCGCACTTTCATCAATTTGATCGCGCCGATGTTGACATGCCTGAGGATGTGATGCCAGGAGTCCCAGGACTTTGGCTTAGCCACGGCGGCGAAGTCCGTCTGAATGGCAGGGTGGATCCAGGCACGCATGAGGTATATGCACCCTACCTTGCGCCCCTCAGCGAAGACCGTCCCAGACCGGGAGTGGAATCACGCTGTCATTGGTGAACAGAGCTACATGCTCCATGTCCGTGAGCCTCCCAATGCTGAGAATGTTATTCGGTGCATCAGGAGCGTGCTTCACGTCTGTTAGTCTCACCATAAACGTGCTCTTGCCAGCCTTGAATTCCATTTCGACAATCCCACAGCCTAGAGTCTTCAAGGGGCTCCCGGGGGCAATGCCCTCAATCTCTGATGGGTCAGAACTGAACTCAATAAAGTCGCCCCTGTTTGGGCGATATGTGTCGTTGATCCCGTGTCCGCCAGCCATTCTGATGCAGAGGCGGTGGCGCGACACGATAGATCTTCAGCAATGGATGACTGATTGCCCGGCTTGGGGTCCGCGGACTCTATGGCGGCGAACACAAAGTCGTCAGCAGTGCTTTTGCTTTCGGTAGCTTGTTTAGTAGAGTCTGCATTTGAGTTCTTAGCTGAATCTTTCCACCATTCCAGTGCTTGCCCCTCTTTGCCGCCACCCTTGGCCCAGCAATCTTTGACCCAATTCCCCTTTTTGCCACAATTATTACACTTCCCTTTTGTGGCACCGCCATCATTACGTCCATTGCACCCCTTTCCGCGCTTGTCCTGTGCCCTCAGGGCCGTCTCCGTGCCTTGAGTGGAGCACCGAGTTCGATCCTCTTCGAGGACTCGAGCTATGAGTATGTCAGAAGAGAGCATGGGAAGGGCGGCATTGATCGCTGTAAGGAACGTGGACCAGGAGCCGGGGAGTGAGGTGAGCAGCGCATTGCAGAAGTCGCGATCGCTGACTAGATCACCGAGTGTGTGCAGCTGCTGTTGGAGGCTATGCAGCTTTCGTATATGTTCTTCCATGTTTCCACCTTCGGCTATGAAAGTGCAGAAGAAATCCTGACATATGTTTATTATACCCAACGGCTGTAAGGGCAACCCTGGCTGGTTGTGGAGATCACACTACCACACAACTGACAAGGGGAAATTGTTTTGGAACCCTTCAAGACTTTGGTGTCAGAGCTAACACTTTGGTCTATCAGAACGTGTCGTATACGAAACTCAAAGAATATTAAACAATGCTGCAGCACAACTCCGGAAATAATTTAATATTTGCACCTTGGTTGCAATCTGTGTAAAAACTAGTCCAAGTTAATACGGATGGAAGGCAATACGTTTCTTAGCAGCACTGAACAATAAACTAAAAGTCTGTAGGTTCGAGGACGACTATCGGGTCCAAGTATTCCAAAAAGATAGGAATGGCTTCACAGGAGAGTTTGTAAGTGGACTGACCCGATTAACGTCAATGCACTGCAATAAACGAGCGACTAGGGTTTAAGAAGTGACTTGTGAAAGTCACTGAACAGGAAGTCACTGAACAGGAAAGTCACTGATCAGTTCGTCTCGGGTATTGGAGAGCTAATTGACAAGGAAATCGATTGTCAGACCTCTGCAGAATTTCACCTGGAGTGTTAGTCCGGGTGGCTAAGTAGAAATGCAACTACTTAACTGAGAATTAATACACTAAGTAAGTGTAATAACCCTAGCTGGGGTTAGCAGCTTAGTAAGCTGTGCAAGCTTGGCAAGTCACACAAGGTATGTGGATAGTAGATGATGATGTATTGGCTTATTCACTGCTAAAACTGCAGGCTATTTATACTGCATCTATATAGCTTATGTAACTACTGCTAGGAACCTTGTAGAGGCTTCTACTACTGTGAAGAACCTTGTGGAAGCTTAGAGAAGCTTCAGGAAGGTTTGGAAACTATTGGAAGGCTGTGGAAGGTACTATTGCTATATTGGGTTAAAGTCACAGCTCTGTGACAGTAAAGCTAAGAGTATGTAAGAAACTCCCACGCTCATGTGATTATCATGTGATGAAGGAAAGTCATGTGACTTCAAGGTGGATTGAGGTCATGTGATGGTGTCATGTGATTGTCAGGTGACCGTAGATAATCAAGTGACTTTGAGGTCAGGTGATTGTCAGGTGACTGTAGATAATCAGGTGACTTTGAGGTCAGGTGATTGTCAGGTGACTGTGGATGATCAGGTGACTTTGAGCTGTTTTTGAGGTCATGTGATAGTCATGTGACCATGGGGGATTCTTAGCTAAACTATCAAGAGATTGTTGTATCTTGTGGACCCAATGTGAGTGTAGCTATGGCACAGCACAGCCTAGCATAGCCTTGTTGCTATGGTAGCATAGGTTGGGCAGAGTTTGTATTGCACAAACTGTGTTGTGGAGGCTTGGGAATAAATTGCTATTTGCAGAGTGCTGAGTCCGAACCGGTAGGTTGGCCAGAGTTTGTGGGTGCGTAAGTGTCCACAGGCTCGAGTTCGGGCTCGCGCGCGTCGGAGTTTGAATAAGCAGAGTTGTGGATACATGTGGGTTCATAACTCTGCTGCAACAGAATAGAAGTGTTTTGAGCCAAAGACTTCATTAGAAATGGCGAAAAAATGGTAGGAAATTAGAGGAAGTTTAAATAGTTCATCCCCAATGATAGCAATACCAGTATGCTATATTTTAAGGTCACTATTTCGAAAATACATGGAATTTCTCCTATTTGACAGGCAAAGCAGGATCCCATACAGAAATCCAAAGTCTGTATAAATGAACAGAGTATACAAGAGGGGGATTCTCACCTGACAAGGGGAAATCCAAAGAGAAAAGTCTAAGGACCCCCAATGTCAGCGAGCCCGTATTATACTACGCTGCGCAGCCAGGGACAACACTTGGCACCTGCCATCAACCCTGCATCCTCCTGACCTCCCTGACCCTTGATCGACCCTTGATGCCACCTATTACGCAAGTCGCTTGATTTCCGACACTGTTCCGAGAGTGGAAGTCGGAAATTGGAGTGGAACTGGCAAGGTGAACAGAACTGGTGGAAGTTCTCCCAGCAACGGAATCATTTCCAAAAGCAGAGGCGGAGATGGAATCGGAATTGGAAGCGGAGTCGGAAATGGAGTCAGAACTGGGTGTGGTGTCGGAACTGGAAATGGAAAACAGGGTGTCCTCTGACATCACCCCCCCTCCAGCGTGCTGCGTCCTCGAAGCATGGGACACGAGGGATTGAAATGCCAGCGAGCGGATTCGGCGAGGGGCACCGGGGTGTGTCCTATAGAACTCACAGAGTTTGTCTGGAGCGGAAACATCTTGCTCCGGGACCCACGAATTCTCCTCATACCCATACCCTTCCCATTTTACAAGGAATTGGAGTCGTCCTCGCACAAACCGGATGTCCAGGATCCATTCCACCACATAGTGCTCTTCCCCATCTACAATTTCTGGCGGAGGTGGCGGATGAGCCTTCCGACCTGGAATTGGGTCCTCAAGTGTAGGGAGTAACTTCACCACGTTGAAGATGGGGTGGAGGCGGGACATGGACATCGGAAGTCGGAGGCGGTATGCATTCCATCCAACCCTCCGCATCACTGTGAAGGGCCCAAGGTAGCGGTGGGCAAGCTTCTGCGAAGGGCGTGTGGTGCGGATGTCACTCGCATCTAGATACACCTTGTCTCCAACTTGGTACTCCAGGGCAGGAACCCAGCATTGGTTGTAGTACCTTGCCATGTCATCCTTGGCCTTCGCAAGGGCCGACTTGGCTTCCGAAAGGGTGGAGTCTATGCGGTCTCAGAACTCATTGACCGTCTCGAGTCGGGACTCAGCCTGGCGCAGTTCGAAGCCCATCCGCGGGTGTCGTCCGGAGTCAAGCATGAAGGGAGTCTGTTGTGTGGCGGAATGTACATGGTTGTTGTATTGGAATTCCGCCAGTGGAAGTAACTCATCCCAGTCATCCTGCCTCTCATTGACAAAGAGGCGGAGATATTGCTCCAACTCCTGATTGACCCGTTCCGTCTGTCTGTCACCCTGCGGATGGTACGCTGTGGTGGTAGCCAGCTTTATGCCGAGTAGACGGTAGAGCTCCCAAGTCAGTTCCACGACAAACTGTGGACTTCGGTTGGAAACAACTTGCTTCGGGAGCCCATGCAACTTCCAGACATGTGTAAGGAACAGGCGAGCCACTCCGAGGGCTGTGATCGTTGTATGCGTCGGAATGAAGTGGGTCACCTTGCTTACTGAATCCACAACGTTCATGATTGCGTCGTAGCCATGAGACTCTGGGAGTTCAACGATGAAGTCGACACTGATGGTGTCCCAGCGGGATTCGGGAATCGGGAGCGGAACAAGTTCCCCGACAGGCAGATGTCGTTGCGCTTTGGTTCGGAGACAAAGGTCACATGTCTTCACGTACTGTCCAATGTAGCGGGACATCTGAGGCCACCAGTAATTCCGAGGCACTAACTCCAGCGTCTTCCACCTGCCAGCATGCCCATCGACACGTGTGTCATGGTGCTGGGACAGGATGCAGCGGCGGAGGTCCGCCCCACCTGGAACATAGACCTTGCCTCTGAAGTGGGGCAGTCCATCACGTTCCGACCATTCCGCTGCCCGTACAGACTGTGAGTGCCCTTTCCAAAGTTCCTCCACCGCCTTCACCACCGACTCCTCCTTCTCTCCATTCCGGTACTGCCTCTGGATGTCCCGGAGTATTTCCGCTTCCGGCCCCAACTGCAGTCACTCCCTCTAGGGCGTGGATTGCAAAGAGACTTGGGCGGAGCAGTGTCATCTCTGCGTGGTCTCCACTTCCGCTTCCATGATCCACACGGCAGGATAGGGCATCGGGCTTGCCCATGGTGCGACCGGGACGGTGGTGGAGCATGAAGTCGAACCGAGACAGGTGTAGGGACCACCGTGCTTGTCGTCAGTTCAACTTCTTAGATGTGCGGAAATACTCGAGGTTCTTGTGGTCTGTCCAGATATCAAACGGGCATAGAGCACCCTCGAGGAAGTGTCGCCACTCCTCCAGCGCTCGGATGATTGCCAGCATCTCCTTGTCGTGGATATCATAGTTCCGCTCGACCGGGCTAAGGCTTTTAGAGAAAAAGGCAATCGGATGCCACCCCCCACCATCTTCCAACGACTGTTGCGACAAGACCGCTCCAGTAGCTGTGTCGGAAGAATCCGCCTCGACTCGATAAGGGCGAGAGTCGTCGGGCAAGATCAGGACCAGGGCAGAAGTGATCAGCTCCTTGAGTTTGTCAAAGGAGGCCTGTTCCGGCTCTCCCCACCGCCACCCAACCTCCTTCTTGGTGAGGTCAAAGAGGGCATGGGCGTGGCAGGAGAAGTCCTTGATGAACCGCCGGTAGAAATTGACAAACCCAATGAAGGAGTGGACCTCCTTCTTGTTCCGCGGCACAGGCCAATCCGATACACCGGAAACTTTGACCGGGTCCATTTCCACCTTTCCCTCCGACACAATCACCCCAAGATACTCTATCCGCGTCCGCTCAAATTCGCACTTTTCCGGCTTGAGACACAGGTTGTATTCCCGGAGCCATTCCAGCACTCTCCGCACGACTTCCTGATGTTCCGACATTGTTTTTGTGAAGATGAGGATGTCATCGAGGTAGACACAGACAACCCCTTCCGCTATCATGTCATGGAAAATGTCATTCATCATCGTCTGGAATGTGGCCGGACTGTTGGTGAGGCCAAATAACATGACCTGTGGCTCAAAGAGTCCTCGGTTGGTGCGGAATGCGGCCTTCCACTCGTCTCCCTCCCGGATCCGAACATTATTGAAGCCCCAGCGGACATCCAGCTTAGTGAAGTACTTTGCCCTGCGGAGTTGTGTGATTAGTTTGGAAATGAGTGGAATGGGGTACCGGTTCTTGATCGTGATTGCATTCAAGGCCCGGTAGTCCTGCACAAGCCTGAGCGAGCCGTCCTTCTTCTTGATGAAGAACACCGGAGATGCCATGGGTGACTTGGAGGGGCGGATCCTCCCTGTATGGAGGTTCTCCGCAAGGAATGCATCGAGCTCTACCTGCTCCTTGGGTGACAGCGGTAGACCTTGCAGTTGGTGGGCTTTGACCCAGGCTCCAACTCGATGGCATGGTCCCACAGCTTTCGTGGAGGCAGGGCATCGAATGACTCCTTGGCAAAGACATCCTCGAACTCCCGCAGGTACTCCGGAATTTCCACCTCCGCTTTATCATGCTTCTTGGAGGCTTCAGCAAGGCGTTGCGAAATATTTCCAGTGGCGCGGATGTGTTCCGCTTCCGGTGGAAGGTTTACGTACAGCAAGGCTCCCCCTCGCCAGAGTCTCTTCGGGCTGAGTCGGATGACATCTGAGTCGGAATCGGAATCGGATCGGAATTGGAAGTGGGATCCGGTTCAAATTCCGTTCCGAGTCTTCTTCTGCAAGCAGTGGATGGGGGCCAGAACGACATGTCTGTATGAGCTGTCGGTCTTCCGCTGCTCCTGGCGCTCCTTCCGCACTTCCGACCGGCACATGTGACACTTGGCTGGGCACTGACTCATCAGCACCTTCCGAGTCTGCCAATTGATCTCCGGGTTGTGCTCCTGGAGCCAGGTAAACCCGAGGATGATGTCTTGCTTCCCCAGGCTGGTCACTGTGAAGGAAGTGCGTTCTGTGTGCCCATCATAGCGGAGAAGTGTGTCTACTATCTCCATGATGGACCCTGCCTCATTGGGGCTTCCATCCACATTGAACACCGGGATTGCACGTTGCAACTTCCGCGTGGTCAGTCGGTTCCGTTCCACATAGTCCCGGTCTATAAACTGACCAGTGGCCCCGCAATTGACAAGGGTGGGTCCGGATTTGACTTCTGCAGTATCTGTCGTCTGGATCTCCACCTTAATGACTAGTGACTTGGGGCCAGGGGTGGAAGCAACAACATAGCACTTTGGGAGGCGTCTCTCCCAAGGGCGGACGCGGGATGGACGGGGTGTCGGATTCGGTTTTTGTGTGACTTTATCCGGTGGGTCTGTACGAAGTGAGGGGAGCGGGGGCTCTTCATTCTCTACTTCAAGACAGGCAAACCAGTTATGTACAGGCAGCAGGGGCACACATCTCACCCGCTGCGTGTCACAAAATCCGACGCATCTTCCGCTCCAATGCACCATGTTCCGCATTTTCGGAAATTACTTCCGCAGTGGGCACTCCGCTTATGTCCGCAAGTGCGAGGAACTCTGGAAGGAGCTCGAGTTTCTCCTCCGTGGTCATAAGCCGGATGTCAAAGGCTTGGGGGCACTCACGAGCATAGTGACCTGGTTGTCGGCATCGGAAGCAGGTGATGTTCCGTGGCCTTTTCCGCGCATGCAGTCAACATCCATCGGGGCAGGGCCACTCTTCGAGGGAGGGGCTAGGGTTCCTAATAGGAGCAGGCGGAGCAACCGTCGGAAATATTTTCCATGTGGGAGTGAATGCACTTCCGAGTTTTGGCATAGGTGGAGTAGGACGAGTGGAACTGCATGTCATGTTCCGGTTTGTCTCCACGAAGGCCTCGTTCGCTTCCCTGTTCCGGGACACCCTCTGCGCAGCTTGGTACCACCCTTCCAGGTCATCGAAATCCGGAGCTCCATCCCCAAGCAGCACGACTTGGTTCTGGAGTGTCGGATCAAGTCCTCGTCGGAATTTGATGACGATCGTCTTGTCGTCGTCATACTCCGCAAGGTCGATGAGCTCCTGGAAGCGATCAATGTAGTCATCGACCGGATCCTTGGCCTGGTACCAGCTTGTCCCCTCGAGCTTCGTAAGGGCTGTGAGCTGCTTGTTTTTCGGGCAGAACTGGTCGGAAAATGTTTTCTCGAAGGCGTCCCAGTCCCGGAAGTAGTTCCCCTTGCCCTTCGCTTCATGTCAGATCACCTTGTTTGCAAAACGGGCTGCGCGGTCCAACTTGAAAAAGGACAATGCCCAGTGGATCCGAGCCTGGTCGTTCGGAAAGAGGTCTCCGACAATTGCGAAGTAGATGGTGCATGTGTTGAAGAATGCGCATCCCTTCTCCTGATCTCCGTCAAAGTCCACCGGAGTTGCGGGTTTGACCCTTGCTAACTTCGCGACATCCTCTCTTCCGCTGCTTCCGCTTTTCCGAAATCCGGATCATCCAGCATTTCATTTCCACCACTTTGTGGAATATCTAACTTAGCCAAAATCGCTTGTAAGGCTGTTTCAATCGCGTCGGTCTTCATCCGGTTCCGCGTCAATTCCTCCTCCATATTCGAAGAACGATCATCCGGATCCATGTCGGAAGGAGAAATATGGGACAGGATTTCCGGGGTTGGGAGCTCGACATAAGAAGGGCTGTCGTACGCTGTGTGTGCGGAAGAGGTCGCGATCTCCGAGTCGCTGTCTCCGATTCTGAACGCACCTATGGGCGAATGCAACGCGCAGTACGACCGCCAGCCCCCTAGGGGAGAGACTTTTCTGCTGTAAGGGCAACCCTGGCTGGTTGTGGAGATCACACTACCACACAACTGACAAGGGGAAATCCAAAGAGAAAAGTCTAAGGACCCCCAATGTCAGCGAGCCCGTATTATACTACGCTGCGCAGCCAGGGACAACACTTGGCACCTGCCATCAACCCTGCATCCTCCTGACCTCCTGACCCTTGATCGACCCTTGATGCCACCTATTACGCAAGTCGCTTGATTTCCGACACTGTTCCGAGAGTGGAAGTCGGAAATTGGAGTGGAACTGGCAAGGTGAACAGAACTGGTGGAAGTTCTCCCAGCAACGGATCATTTCCAAAAGCGGAGGCGGAGATGGAATCGGAATTGGAAGCGGTGTCGGAAATGGTGTCGAACTGGGTGTGGTGTCGGAACTGGAAATTG